>BQNB010025703.1:6718-57785 GCA_026074375.1 Tanacetum coccineum
ATTTAATTTAATCAAAGATAAGCTAAGACCTACCACTATGAATCTGCATTACCAATCCTTAAAAAGCTAAAACTATAACTTTTATTGACCCAAAACAAGTTTGAATTGGTGCTAATGCAGTCCATGTTGAACATAAAAACCACAATTCAAATAGATCTTTAAGAAATTAATCTAATAAGCAATTTGAAAACTGTTTGTACCAACAGACTTGAACATAAGATAAAACCACCTACTAAACTTATCAAAACTAATCCTAGGCTTATTAAAACTATCTTAAAGACTTAATTAGAGCTTACTAAATCTGACTTAAATGCTAAAAACAGGTTTATACCCATTTTGACCCATTTGACAACCTTGACCCAAACACCCCTTTAAAAACTAAAATCTAAATTTTAAACTAAAACAGACCTTATTAAGCTTTTAAATTCAAAACAGATTAAGTACTAAGTATAAAAGAGACAAATAAGCAACAACTGAGAAGACATAAACACTTATTAATAAGATAAGCTAATGAGCAGTTTTGACTAAAATTGAACAGAACATATGAAATTTTAAAGCAAGCTATAACTAAACTTTAAACTAGACATTATAAGCTACTAATAGACTGAATAAGCACATAAGAAGCATACTAAGCAAAGAATAAGCAGTTTAATAAGCTAATGCAGAAAATAAGCTAAAAATGAAAATGAAAGCTTACTTGATCCTTTGCACAAAACAAGGACTAAAAAGAAATTCCTAAAAGCTCTAGGGACTCAGCTTATTGTCAATAAGCTGAATTCAAACCCATAAGCTCATCCATGGCTAGTTTATCATCCAAAAAGCTAAAAATCCACATTTTGATTCCAATGACACATAAAACTCACAAAAGCTATTGTATAAGCTTATATGAGTATAAAGGGTTCTATAAGATTATGAGAGCTTATAGAAAGTACTTTTTAACAAAAATAGCTTAAAAGCATAAAGATTAAAAAAAAGACAGACTTGCATAAACATAAAAACTTAACTTTTCATTAACTTAAAAAGATTACAAGGTTTTTGAAATTTAAAAGACAATATGAAAAGACAAATAAGCTGTAAAAGAAATTTAAAAGCAAATTACACTACTCCTAAATTACACTACACTAGATAAGTTACAATTAAAAAAAATGAATCTTATTTATAAAAAAAATACGGTGCAAGGTCTTGAACTTGTGTTTGTTGTGTGAGAGGGTCGAAATCATCATCATAGCCATCCATTTTGCTTTGGCTCCAAGGATTGAAATCTGAGCCCTTGATTTGTTGTCCTTGTTCATCAACGAATGAGAGATAAGGGGATTACCAACATGGTTTAGAGTTTTGTGATGTGGGGTTCATGGGACGAGGTTGAGAGTGACAGGGATGGTGAATAGTAGTTATGGCGGGAAAAATTGGTTTGGGTGAACAGTGTAACGGGGTTAAGGGCTAGGGACGTAGGGTGCAAAGGTTAAAAAAGTGTAGGGGCTAACATTGTTAGTCCTTAAGGACTAGCAATGTTAGTCCTTAAGGACTAACGATGCAACAGGTTAAGGGTGTAGTGGGGCTAACTGTTGTTAAGTGGTTTGGGCTTTGTTGGGCTTATTTTTATTAAACTTGGGCCATATTTGATTTAAATATGATGTTGGGCTTTTGATTATTAAATAAGCATATTACGCTGATCCGGCCCATTAAGTGGGGTGCGGGTTGGCCCAATAGGATGCTTATGTCCTCGGCTTCGATCATTGACCTTGACTTCGATCATTGACCTTGACTTTTTGACTTGTTGACGCTTTTTTCAATCCCGTGCTTGGTTTTGTCGGTTTTGGCTTCGTTTTTGTCTTTTAGTGAATATCCGATACCTACACAGTATATAAAGCAAAACAAGCATATATTCGGCATTTTATGTCCGTTTTTGGTCATTTAGGCTCATTTTAATAGGTAAAAGGTATGTGTAATTAAGCATATACCACTGACGCTAAGGCGTCAAGTAATATAACATCATTTAGTAAAGTAAACATCGACCAATGGTATTCGAGATTTATTATTGGATAACGTCAATGCGTCACGGAAACATCCAGTTAGGTTTATTCACCGTATCCTTCGATTGTAGTTAACACTCGACAGGATGAGTTGATATGTGACTTGGTAGGAGGAGGTGCAACATCACACGTGAATACGTAGAGGCATATATGATGAATACATAGAGGTATATTCATAGACAGATTTGAATTGGTTATTTACTTTTTTATTATCATACTTAAGTAATTATTAAGAATGTGATCAAACCATTTAAATCACGAATAATTTTGTAAAATGATTGACTCGTTCCTATTCAATAATCTTTCAAATATTAACTTTATTGACGTTAAACCTTGTTTGCTACAAACATTTTAATGAACAAACCTATTAGATAATAATACATTTTGGTTATATTTTAGTTCTCTAACTTTGTATTATATATTAAAGGACACCATGTTTCAGTTTTGAAACTAAACAAATATAGGATAAAAACTTATAGTATATTATAAATAACCATTTATAGCAAACAAACCTTTATTATACTAATAAGAATTTAAACCGATTGGGATAAACCCAATCACAAACACTCAAACTAATGGTTGACATCTCTAACTTTCTATTATATATAAGCCAACAATATTTAAGTTTTGATACTAACCAAATACAAGGGGAAAATAGTATAATATTATAAACAACAGTTTATAGCAAACAAAGTTATATTATACTGGCAATAGCATTCACTTTATTCATGGATGTTTATAAAAAGGATAAAGATTCTTTCATGTTCAAAATGAACATGAGAGGGTAATGTTAAGGTTATTGTGAGAGGGAGAAAAAAAGTGAGTCATGCTTACAAGAATTTTATTGTATTTTATTCAAGTTATGCACTCACATCAAATGGACATTACCTCTATCCTTATAAAAAACACTCCAACAAACAAATATTCGGATACTAACTCATAAAACCCAACAAAAAATTTAATCTGATTGGGACAAACCAATCACAAAGACTGAAACCAAGTGTTTAAAATAAATTTAAAATGAAAAGTAACATAAAGTTATTGCCAGTGAGAATCACAACAATTGCCAATACTTTCAAGGATCTTTTTCTATCTTGACATCAACAGCCTTCTTTTTACCATTTGCCAGCGAGAATCACAGCAATTGCCAATACTTACCAATGGAGTGATATCCGGGGCTGTTTTACTTGATGCTTCATTATCTTGAATACGCCAAAACCATAAATGTAGTAATTTTTTTGCACAAATAATTGAATAGGAACACATTGTAATTGCAGGAAACATCCTATTAGAAAAATCACCTTAACTGGTGTAGCACAAGGTATGATAGACTCGATAATATTCGGATCATTAGAGAGACGCAAAACATTGAAAACAGACAATAGATTTTTGGCATTGTAATCGTCAATTACAACTTTGAAGGCATACTTGGTACCAATTAAAGAGGTAATCTCCGAAGGATATAAACCATCAAATTCGCTCTATGGATTATAATGAACAAATGTATTAGAATATTAGTAAAACATATAATATCATTATGCTTATACTAGTTTTAATGTCCGTGCACGCACGGGGCTTATACATTATGTTTTTCTAAACTACATATATATTTTTATTTTTTTCGGTTTTATAAGTTATATTATAGAGTATTATCGAAATATATGAAGATAATAGATTCATTAAATCTTGTATATATTACGTACCTGTTTTCTGACTCGACATTGTGAGCCAACTAATCCCAGCAAAACTACCCTTTTAGATAGATTTGAGATTTGATTAGATAATGTTAAATCTTTATTTGGAAGTAAGAAATTGTTTACATTTGTTGTATTTTAAAATATAAAGTTTAGGGGTATATAGTTTAAGGGGTTATTTGTTTATTATTTAAAGTCATAATAAAATTTGTAAATTTATAAATTTACACTTTTAACTCCATATAATTTATTTAATATTAAACCACTAAAGTTTTATTAATTATCTCTCTTTTTTTTAAGTTTTTGTTTTCACAAATTTGACACGTATATTTTTATGTGTTTTTTTCTCCATATTTTTTTCAATTTTGACTAAATTGATTCAATTTTGACTTTTTATTGACCAATCACATCGCACGATTTTGCCTACGTGGCAAAATCAAGCATTCTGATTGGTCCAATTTATTTTCATATAAGATTTAATCTGATAGAAAAGTCCGAAATAATGTAATTCTTTTATTATATAAAAGATTTATATACGCACCTTTGCATACTTATCACATAATTGATAAGCGGATCGACCAATGTTGGCTTGCTTATTCCTTAAAAGATTCAATAAAAGCATAGAATTATATATGACAACCCTACTAACATTATAGAGTATTAAATTCCTTATGTACATCAACATAGCTTTAGAAACTATTTGTGTGCTAACAGAAAATTAAGAAGTATTACAACCATTTGAACATATTTAATTTATAAAGGGTATCTTGGGAACAGACAAAAATGAGCAGCTAAAGTTCCAAGATAAATACAATTTCCTTTAACTTAGTCTTATTTAGAATCATAATCTACATATATCCCTAAATCTATTGTTTTCGTGTTATAGGTTGTATCATCTAACACAATTGTGAAAGTAAGTTCGATGTGACCTTCACTTCTTCAAATAATGAGTCCAAGAAATGGCTTATGGCAACTAGGCCGGCGGATAAAGAGATTTTTTGCAGTTGTTGCCTCGACTTTGTTTGCCACCGCGACTTTATTCTCTCATGTTCCACAAAGATTATTGATCAAACTGGAAAAACAAGTGTCGAATAGTCTGAATAGCATGACATGTTTTGACCCACGCACATTTGTGTCACCAGCCTTATTTTCCCCATAAACCTTGAACTCTCCATTTTGGTTGATTTGAATTTAGTTTTAAAAGTGTTATGATGCGACAAAGATAGCAACTGTTGTAATTATACATCAAACGTTGTTTATAAAGAAGTTCTTCATCGACTATAAGTTTTTTGTTTCTTTGCTACTTTTTGTTTAAACGATGAATGTTATTTTAGTTCATTTACGGATGTTTTGCAAATAACATTTTACCTTTAACTTTTAATATATAAATATTATATCATTTAACGTTACATCTATTAACCATTCTATTACTTCTTTTATATTTTTAACAATTCTTAAAGCTAGCCGCCCATCGGACAGGCCTTGAAGCTAGTTTATATATATATAAAGACCATTAAAATAATATCCTAATATAAAAAAAAACACTTTTTATGCTTCAAATATTATTTTTTTTGTTAAATATCTTTATAATTATTATTTTTTTAATAAATTATGTTATTCGGGTCATCCTGAAAACCGAACCGAATTCAAACTCGGTTTTCGGTTCAGTTCGGTTGAATTCTAGTTTTGTTCGGTTTGGTTTTCGGATCCACACTTAAAACCTAAAATCGGTTTGTATTTATTGAGAATATCATGCGACAGCGTCGCGTTGAAGTCCCGACGCCCTCGCCACGTGTATGATTCTAGATCCTCTTTAAGTCGGCCACGTCCTGACGCCGTCATGGATTAGATCACGACGGCGTCCCGTTATTTTCCGACGCACGTCTCCACGCTCTGATATGATTAATTCTTCATGATATTTGGTGTGGTCCGTAAATCTTTTCCGTTTCTTATCCTTATGAGTCCAAGTCCGTGTATTTCCTCTAAAAGCATCCACAGTGCTAAAATCGTGAAAAACATAACGATTAAGAACACTATATAGGCATATTTGCATGATTTAAAGGGTTAAATGACCCCGAAAAAAATGTATAAAATGACACCTCGTCAAATACCTCTACACTTAGGATTTGCTTGTCCTCAAGCAAATGGGCTTTTCTATCTAGACAATATCAATATTAGGGTCATTTAACATACTCTTTAAAAGTATTTTACAACACAACCTTTTCGACCTCGTAATTTAAAAGCATGGACTTGGATATATAGCACCTCACATAAGTGTTTAGGATTCTCTTTTTCTCGGGTGTATAATAAATTATAACAACTATGAGGAAACGGAAAATTAACACTCATTACCTGTCATAGCATATAAATTACCATAGGCTTGGTAAATGATCAAACCTTCACCGCTAGGCGCAAGCATTATTCATTACTATCAAAGAGGTCTTTTTAAAGGGTTGTGGGGTGTAGGTGTAAGATAACATTAACGGAAATGGAAACAGATAGGATACATTTGGGGAGTGACTTTTGGGTGAATTTGGGGTGAAAGGGTTAGCTAATTATTTATACGAATACACGTTGGTTGGGTTGCTAAGCCAATAACTTAGACAAAATATACAAACTCTACACAACTCTACATCAATCTCTTTTCTTTTTCTTTTCTGTTTTTCTCTTCTTTTTTTCTGTTTTTTCGAATAACATAATACATCACTTGGGGCTTTAAGATGCACCCCTACACTTAAAGTTTTACATACTCGATTATTTACAATCTAACTAATAACCCGAATTGAGGCGGATCAACTTAACATGGAGCTTATTGAGCTCTATTGGGGGTAATAAATTACTTTTTCCCCAATTCTTCATAAGATGATATACCATGATCCCAATCATCCTAAAACTATATTTACAAGGATAAGGTATTAGCAATTGTGTACTCAATAATTAACTTGGGTTAATGTACTAAAAGGGAGTACATACAAGGTAGGCTAAGGAGATTTGGGTGTAACAATTGGTTTAAGGGTGACAATGCTCTTCATTAATAATCTGGAATCCACCAGAAAATTACGAGAACCATGAAAAATGATAGGCTCGGAATGTTGTACTAGGGGTATCCTGCACTAAAATGAATGCATGGCAATGTGTGGGGATAGTTATTATGATTGAGGTGCCAACATAACAATTACATGTTTAAGACATGGGTTAATCCTAGTGTCTCTTATCTAGAAAATCATAATACTCACTATGCGGTCTCGGGATGCATCACAAAAACAAGTTCTAGAATTTAATATACTATTGGTACGCTCATATGATTCTTTGAACCGATCTCAATGTTCTAGAAAATGTGACAAAGATCATACGTACACATCCGTAATGACAGAATAGACACATATGTCTGCATTCAAACCGTAACTCGAAATTGCTAAAGGTGGAATCATCTTGGGTATCAATAATGGATACCCGAATTCCTATAGATCTAAAGGCGAACCTCACATTTTCGGGGTGGAATTCTGAGGGTTTTTGTGCTAGTCATATAATTTCATATCCATGAGACACTATTAATACTCAGTTTTCGTCGTTATGTGTCATAAAATTTTTAAATTTTGGTCAAAATTACCTTTTTATGCTATGTTTCGATATATTACCCATCATTTTAAGGACAAAGCAAATGGCAAATGAAAAAATATAGTGTTCTATGACTTATTTTCCTGCCCCCCCCCTCCCCTCACTTACACTAAGTGAAAGATTGTCCCCAATGTTCTATAGAAGTACCAGCAAAAACAAATAAAGAGAAAAGAAAACAAGTAAAAGAAACTATTATTCCCTTGGTTTGCTCAATAATGTAGAAGATACATGCGATAACTGGTTAAATCGTCCTCCAAGAATCATCCAATGAAACTTCCTAAGAACTTTTAAGCTTCTTCTTGTCAAATATAACCTGTAATCAAAGACAAAGACAACTACACCAAGCGTAAAATCCATGGGTGAATGATAAGTACAACTAGAATTTAGGGTTTAGACTCTATGAAAGCAGTAAAGATAGAATGAGAGTAATGATGTAATCATAGGTTTCTGCAGCGGTTCTATAAAGAATCATAGGTTTATGCAGATTAATCCTGACGCCGTCTCCAGGCTCTTAGCAAAATTTTTATTTCGTTTTCTTTGAAAAACTTCCTGCACTCGATTATATAAGTTATTTCCTGTATGAAATTGCTGCATGAAACTCGGATTTGTATACTATCATATGAACTCAAATGAGCACATTTATCTAAACAATTTATTTAAATGTTTGAATTTGGTTCTTATAAACCGGATATGTCCCCCTACACTTATTTTTATGCAAAATACATTTGATTGTAGATAAGAGAAGTGACCAAATACAAAAATGATTACAAAACGATTCAAACGTTATAAAACAAACAATAAAGAATAAAACACAAGACAATAAATTAACACACAACTTGTAACCTTTGCCCTTTTGTGTTCTGAATAATTTATTTATAGTCTTTTGACTATTTGACTTTTGTCAGTTTATTCAGATATTGTACCGTGTTGACGGTGGTGATTTTTAAGAGAATTGTGATGAATTATGGTTTATTGTGATTAATAATCCCTTTTGGAAGGTATTGTTGTGTTGTTTGTATTCCGGGTGGTTTGACTTGTGAATTTTGAGAAATGCTGAAAAAACAAGTCCGACACGTCCGTTAATGTCCAAATGAGTGTTGAAGGGTGTAAAGTGAAAATATGTCGTGTAAATACTTTAGGTTAATGGAAAAGTAGTTTTATATGTGAATGAAAATGCCTAATTAACTTGGAGTAATTTTTAACGATGAGTTTTACGATAGTATTTTATGTGATCGACACGAAAGAAAGGCCCGAGACCACTTTGGATCCCTTGGCCGGTTATGGGTAAGAGTAGGGGACAAGATGGCTTAATTTTAGCTAATGTGTCCCAAGGTGTACACTTATATTCCATTTACTAGAAATATTTTCTCATAATCCTTATCATTTAAAAAAAACACATACACACACTTTGGTGTGTGCTCTCTCCACGTCCGAACCACACACACACACACACACACACACTCTTATAATTTTTGTACTTTGATCAAGAAAACATGAAGACATAAATATTTGGGGTTGATTCTAGTGTTTGGGTATCATTTTAAACAAACGTTTGATTGTCCCGGTTCGTGTCGAGGATCTACAAATTTGAAGATTTTCTTGTAAGTTTTCAAATTTAAATCTTGTTTGTCCTTTTGGGTTTATTTTTATGCATAGATGTTAGTTGTACAAGTTGATCGTTGTGAAAATTGATTTTTGGAAGCGAAACGAAAGAAAAAAAGGGTGTTTGGTTAGTGTAAAAAGAAAAGGAAAAAGAGAGTTTTTGTAGTTTTGATGTCGTGTTTGTGATGGTTGAATAATATATGATGCTAGAATACTTATTTTGATAATAGCTTGTATAGCTTATTTGTGGGCTTATTTTTAAGCATTTCGTGGCTTATTTTGGGCTTATAGGCCACGTCTTTCATCAAGATCACTAGGGAAGTGATTTTTTATTATTTTTGTGTATTGGCGTATGTTGTGGATTATTTTTGAGGCTTATGGTAGTAACCAAATGCGATACGTAGCTTTATAGCTTATTTTCAAGCTTAATATACGTATTTTGGAGTTTATGAACTCACGACCCAATAAGTCTATTTGAGCCACGGCTTAATGGGAGGGCTTATTGTGGTCCGGATTATTTTCTACATATAAGTATATACTTATATATGTAAATAGACCTTGGTTTTGGACTTAGATTGTATTTTGGACTTATAAATGTCCTAATGGACTCTTGTTGGGTCTTAAAGCCCAATAAACGATATTTAGTAGTTATGAGAATTTTTACGGACTTTTGAAAGTGGAAATGTATTTACGAAGTCATGTTGAACAATATTTTGGGAAAAACATGTTGGTTAGCGTTAAAGATTTAGATTTTGGAATTTTGTCGAAAAATGTCAAAATTGTGACAAATGTTGAAAATAAGGTTTGAAACCTTGGAAAACGTTGTTTGAGCGTACGGGTCATGTCGAAATTTCGTAAAAAGTTTATACTTAGAAATTTTCCTAAAAACATGATTTTTGATTTTAAATTTTAATATTTAAATTATTATTTAATTTATTTTAATTATTTAGAATAAATTAACTAAAGACGAAAAATATGATTTCTCTCGAAACTTATCTAATGTGTTGATTATGAGTAACAGTTTCATTTTCAAACGGTATATGATGATTTTGAAGTGACTAAGGTGTATCGAATGGACTTGTCGAGATATATTTATAATTAATAATTATAAATATTTATTTATATTACTTACCTATTTTCTCTAAATAGTATAAGTATATATTATTCGGGTTTTTTTTTATTTTTCTTTTTTATTTTTGTTTTTTTTTTTTAAGGGGAAGGAGATTGATATGATTTGTGGAAATAATTCGTTCAACCATCACACACTTAAAATTGTTTTGGGTAATAATTGTACAACGCGTCTAAATCTATGCATTAAACGTGATGATTGTTTTGGAAATTGGATGGGTTAAAATGGACATTAACTGGACTAGGTCGTGTGCGGACGTCGTTGCATTGCTTGTGTGATTGAGATTTGGTTGCTAAAGACTTGCTTGAGGTGAGTTCTCGTAGCCCTACTTTTTACTGGTTTTTTTTCTGTTGGGGGAAAATGATACTCAAATGTGTTTTGATATGTTTGAATTCGATCTGTGCTAAATGTGGGTTTTTTTGTTGTTAGGACTTGATATGTCTTATGATTCGCATATGTGACTATTATGTATGTATGAATTGTTTTGGAGAGGCTTCGGGTACGATCTACCTTGTATTTGTATGATTATTGAGGGATTGGGTACTACGCCTTACCTAGTTTTTTGTGTGGCCCTGCTTTACTTTTTAGTGCTCAAGTGGTAAGGCCCTTTCGGTGGGTAAGTGACTATGTTTATGATTAGCGTGATGTATTGTTGTTTGAATATTTTCACTGTCATATAGCCACTATTGTTCCACTGGTTGTTATATTGGCAATTCTTTTGGGTTTAAGGTTAACCTTACGAGCTCAACCAACATTATTGTTGACGTGTTCGGAGTATCACAATTCTTTCAGGTGAGTGAAAGAAGAGTTAGTTTGGTGATTTGATAGCAGACTTCTTAGATAGTATCCCGAGTGGAATTTCGTTTGTGAAGTCTTGCTTGCCTTGTTGTTTTGATATTTCAGTATTTGGATGTTTTGGATTAAGTTTGGATTTATGGTCCCCTGTGAGGGCATATGATTTAAATTATAAGAGATTGTGGATTTTAGTTGCGATTTAGGACATCACTCGAGTTTGTTCGAGGTTGATGGTCTTCATAGCACTTGGAGTTTTTGCAATGTAGTTTTCTCTATTTTGTACCTTGTGTTATGATTGATCATTATGTTGCATTCTGAGTTTCCGCCTTTGTCGGGGTGTGACAGATTGGTATCAGAGCCAAGGTTATAGAGAACTAGGTGGTTTGGCTTAGACTATAACCTAATATTCATCGTTTAGTTGCGTATAGGATCTATGTGCGTGGTGTTCCGCTTTTGTGTGCCTTTGTGTGTTCGCGGTTTGGTGCCTTTGTTATGTCAGTCATTGAAATGGGTGGACTCAATATTAAATATGAATGGGAAAGGATGTGAATATAAGTATGGTGACCAGTGTAGTTATAAGCGTATCACAACTCACTCATACTTAGTAATGTTGTTCACATACAAATGATGATTGTACTCCGTAGGGGTGGTGTTACGTGTTAATCTTGGTTATATATAGTAAGATATTCTATGTATATGTGCGAGTCTTCCCACTTACCTAACGTTGCTCATGTTCTCTCTCGTATAGATAATGCCGCCAAGGATGAGGACCCGAAGTGCTAGCCGGCCTGCTACCGAATAATTAGGAGGGGGAACGGGTGTACGGGTTGGTAGAGGTAAAAGGGGTAGAAGACCTAGGGAAGGTAATGATGAGCGTGTTGAGGATTTGAGTGGTCAAGGAAATGACCAGGGTTTGGGAGCTAATGGGGTGTAGAGGGAGTCAATGAGAATGTAGAGGGAGCCAATGGGGGTGCACCCGACTTCTCAACGATCATTGCCCAACAATTGCAGAACCTCTTACCCGCCATGCTAGCTTAGGTCAGTAACCAAGGAAATGTTGGAAATTAGAGTGGTAATGTGGTTAATGAGAACGTTCAGGAGAACGTTGGGAATGTGATAGTAAATGGTAACCGGGTAGGTTGTTCATATAAAGAGTTCTTAGCTTGTAACCCTAAGGAATATGATGGTAAGAGATGTCCTGTAGTTCTTACTTGTTGGATCGAGAAAATAGAGAACGTACAGGATATGAGTGGTTGTAGTAATGACCAAAAAAGTGAAATACATTGCTGGTTCATTTTTGGGTAAGACTTTAATGTGGTGGAACTCTCAGATCCGTACGCTAAGCCGGGAAGTTGCTGTTAGTATGTCATGGAATGACTTTAAGTTTATGATGATACAAGAGTTTTGTCCTAGTCATAAGATGCAAAAGTTGGAATCTGAATTGTGGAATCACGTCATGGTCGGGGCTGGCCATGCTGCGTATACTGATAGGTTTCATGAGTTGGCGAGGTTAGTTCCTCACTTGGTAACTCCAGAAAGTAGGATGATTGAGAGGTATATGTATGGCCTTGCTCTACAGATCTGTGGGATGGTGGCAGCAACAGAGCCAGAGACTATATACATAAGGTAGTACAGATTTCTGGTGCACTGACCGATGAGGCTGTGAGAAATGGATCAATTAAGAAAGTTGAGAAAATAGGAAATGTGGGGGAACCTAGCAAGGATAAGAATGGTAGGGATGATAATAGGAGGACTAGGACTGGGAATGTTTTTGCTACTACTATAAACCCTGTAGGAAGAGAGAATACGGGTACTTGGCCCAAGTGTACCACCTGCAACTCCTACCATGCACCCTGGAGGCCTTGCCGGCACATCTTAACTGTAACCGCCCGGGTCATTTGGCAAAGGATTGTAGAGGCGTGCCGAGGAATGTGAATCCTGTCAATGCTAGAAACCCAACTGTTAGGGCATGTTATGAGTGTGGTAGTACCGACCATGTCAGGTCAGCTTGTCCTAGATTGAATAGGGCACAAGGACCGGAAGAAAATCGTCCAAACCAAGTTGCTGCTAATAACGGGGGTCAGGGTCGTGGAAACCAAGGGAACCAGGCTAGGGGTAGGGCATTCATGTTGGGAGCAGAGGAAGCTCGCCAGGATCCGAACATTATGACGGGTACGTTTACTTTGAACAATCATTTTGCCACTACCTTATTTGACTCTGGTGTCGACTATAGTTTTGTTTCCACTACTTTCATACCTCTGTTAGGCTTAGAGCCCAGCGAATTAGGTTTTAAATATGAGATTGAGATAGCTAGCGGGCAACTAGTAGAGATTGATAAGGTTATTAAGGGTTGCAAACTGGAAATCGAGGGTCATATATTTAACATCGACTTGATACCTTTTGGACATGGGAGTTTTGATGTGATTATAGATATGGACTGGTTGTCTAATTATAAGGCTGAGATAATTTGACATGAGAAGGTAGTGAGGATACCACTACCGGATGGCAAGGTGCTTAGAGTAGTGGGAGAGAGACCGAAAGAGAAAGCGAGAATGTTGATAAGTGTTAAGGCTAGTGATAAGAAACAAGAAGAGATTGTTGTGGTTAGAGATTTTCCTGATGTATTCCCAGATGATCTATCTGGATTACCGCCTATTCGGGAAATTGAGTTTCGGATTGAGTTAACCCTGGAGCAACGCCGGTAGCAAAGTCTCCTTATCGTTTGGCACCTTCTGAATTGGAGGAGTTGTCGGGACAACTCAAGGAACTCCAAGACAAAGGTTTCATTCGACCAAGTTCGTCGCCTTGGGGAGCGCCGGTGTTGTTCATTAAGAAAAAGGATGGTTCTTTTAGGATGTGCATTGATTATAGAGAATTAAACAAGTTGACTGTTAAGAATCATTATCCACTTCCTAGAATTGATGATCTATTTGATCAACTATAAGGGTCGCAGTTTTTCTCAAAGATAAAGCTTAGGTCTGGATACAATCAGCTGAGAGTGCACGAGGATGACATACCAAAGACTACATTTAGAACTCGTTACAGACATTTCGAGTTCACTGTAATGCCCTTTGGTCTGACTAATGCACCAGCAATATTTATGGATTTGATGAATAGAGTTTATAGGCCGTATCTTGATAAGTTTGTGATAGTGTTTATAGATGATATCTTGATCTACTCTAAGACTCAAGAGGAGCATGTAGAACATTTAAGCTTAGTCTTGGAATTGCTCAAAAAGGAGAAACTGTATGCTAAGTTTTCTAAGTGTGAATTCTGGCTAAGAGAAGTATAGTTTCTTGGGCATGTGATAAATGGTAATGGAATTCATGTAGACCCTAGTAATATTGAAGCTGTTAAGAATTGGAAAGCCCCTAGAACTCCGACTGAGGTTCGTACGTTCTTAGGATTGGCTGGGTATTCCCATAGGTTCATTGAGAACTTTTCTAAGATAGCTAAGTCTCTTACTATCTTGACTCAAAAAAAATAAGACTTTCGATTAGGGTGAGGAACATGAATTGGCATTTCAGACCTTGAAGGATAAGTTGTGTAATGCGCCTGTTCTAGCTCTCCCCGATGGACCGGAAGACTTTGTGGTATATTGTGATGCGTCCGGGATAGGACTAGGTTGTGTGTTAATGCAAAGAGGTAAAGTGATAGCCTATGCGTCTAGGCAGTTGAAAATTCATGAGAAGAATTATACTACCCATGATTTAGAGTTGGGTGCGGTTGTGTTTGCACTTAAGATCTGGAGACATTATCTGTATAGGACAAAGAGTGTCATCTATACGGACCATAAGAGTCTTCAGCATATCTTTAGTCAGAAAGAGTTGAATATGCGACAGCGTCGCTGGATAGAGTTGTTTAGTGATTATGACTGTGAAATTCGCTACCATCCTGGTAAGGCGAATGTGGTGGCTAATGCCCTAAGTAGGAAGGAAAGAGTAAAGCCTAAGAGAGTTAGAGCTATGAATATGATCCTTTAGTCGAGTATCAAAGATAGGATACTGGCGGCTCAGAAGGAGGTTGTGGATGAGTTTGCAGTATTGCAGAAAGGTTTAGATGAGATGATAGAATAGAGAAGTGATAGAACTTTTACTACCTGGATCGAATATGGGTACCTTTGAAGGGTGAGGTGAGAACCCTGATAATGGATGAAGCCCATAAGTCAAAGTACTCTGTACACCCAGGAGCTGATAAGATGTATTATGATTTGAGAGATAGGTATTGGTGGCCTGGAATGAAAAAGGATATAGCTGAGTATGTTAGTAAGTGTTTAACTTGTTTGAAGGTTAAGGCTGAGCATCAAAGGCCATCTGGCTTGCTCCAGCAACCTGAGATTCCCGTATGGAAATGGGAAGGGATAGCTATGGATTTTGTGACTAAGTTGCCTAGGACTAGTAGTGGGCATGACACAATCTGGGTCATTGTGGACCGATTGACTAAGTCTGCTCATTTTCTACCTATGCGTGAGGATTATAAGATGGAAAGGTTGGCTAGATTGTATTTGAATGAGATAGTTGCTAGACATGGTGTGCCGATCTCGATTATATCGGATCGTGATAGTCGTTTCACATCAAGGTTTTGGCAGTCAATGCAAGAGGCATTAGGGACTCGTTTAGATATGAGTACGGCTTATCACCCTCAGACCGATGGTCAGAGTGAGCGTACTATTCAGACTTTGGAAGACATGCTTAGAGCGTGCGTCCTAGACTTCAGAGGAAGTTAGGATGTTCATCTTCCGTTGGTTGAGTTTTCGTATAACAATAGTTATCATGCTAGTGTGAGATGTGCTCCGTTTGAGACATTGCATGGTAGGAAGTGTCGTTCGCCAATTATGTAGGCTGAGGTTGGAGAAGGTCAGTTGATAGGACCTGAGTTAGTGCAAGAGACTACTAAGACGATCTCGCAGATTAAGGATAGACTTAAGACTGCGCGTGATCGTCAGAAAGTTATGCTGATAAGAGGAGGAAGCCTCTAGAGTTTAGTGTAGGTGACTATGTCTTGCTCAAAGTGTCGCCTTGGAAAGGTGTGGTACGCTTTGGGAAGAAAGGGAAACTAGCACCTAAATTTTTTGGACCTTTTAAGATTATTGAAAACGTAGGCCCTGCGGCCTATCTGTTAGATTTGCCTGAGGAATTTAACAGTGTTCATGACACGTTCCACGTGTCGAACCTTAAGAAGTGTTTGGCTGATCCAACACTGCAAGTGCCTTTGGATGAGATTCGAGTTGATGCTAAGTTGAATTTTGTGGAAGAGCCTATGAAAATTTTGGAAAGACAGTTTAAGAAGTTGAAGCGTAGTAGGATTGCCATCGTCAAGGTTTGGCGGAATTCAAAACGTGGCTCTGAATTCACGTGGGAACGTGAAGATCATATGAAATTGAAGTACCCACATTTGTTTAGTGATGTTGGTAGTTGAATTTCGGGGACGAAATTCTTTTAAGGGGGGTAGAATGTAACCTTTGCCCTTTTTGTGTTCTGAATATTTCATTTATAGTCCTTTGACTATTTGACTTTTGTCAGTTTATTCAGATTTTGTACCGTGTTGACGGTGATGATTTTTATTAGTATTATGATGAATTGTGGTTTATTGTGATATAACCGTTTTAGAAGGTATATTGGGATATGTATATTCCGTGTTTGACCCCGTGAATTTTGAGAAATGCCAAGAAAACAAGTTTGACACCTCCGTTAATGGTTCCATAATTGAGTTTTTGAAGGGTGTCAATGAAAATATGGTCGATGTGAAAACTCTAGGTAATGGAAAAGCTAAATTAAAGTAATAAAAAGAGATATGTGAAAAATCAAATATCTTATTATACCACTAATGGCCTTAAATGATTAAAATGTTCAAAAATTATGCTTGTATGTTGTGTATTTTTTTGTTGTTTGTGTTGTTATAGGCTACGGATATTGCAAAAATCATAAGAAAACGGTCAAAACCGAACAAACACGGACACGAGATTGGAAAGAGTACAAAAGAGCCAGAAGTTTCTAGCAAAAGGTCAATAAAGTCAACTCTGGTTTAACTTTAACAAAACCTTGAAAATACCCTTATTTAACCAAATTCGCAAAAGCCCTAAAACCCTAACACCGTTATCTCCTTTATAATAAAGAGATAACGGTCGTTAAATTCTTATAAAACCAATAACCCGTTATCTTTCTATAACAACCCAAACAAACACCCACGTCCCAATATCATTTTAATAAAACCCAACCCAAGTCAACGATCCAAACCCCCAAAAAGGAGCAAAGCACCCCCAACGAATGTTTAAAAGTAAAAAAACGCGGGTATTAGCTTTTTACTATTCATCGTCATTTCCATCATTTACCCTGCTCAAAAACAAGGGGTTAATTCTAATTGAGGACGTAGCTCAACAATTCAAGCACCAAGTGACAAGCTGACAGAGTTAGACGTCACAAAAGCTCCTTATTGGTCCAAGTGCACAAGAAAGGACAAGCGAATATATGAAAGAAACACACAAGGACAAGGATTTTTACACTAAATCTAGTGCAAAAGAAGCACAAAGGGGTCTAACACACGGAATGCCACGTTGGCAATCCGTGTGCTCATCAAATCAATCCAACGGTTGAAAGATATCAAATGATTGAGCAGTTAAAGGATGGACGAGGATCAAAGGCTTGGAAGGGGAGCCGAACAGACGTAGGGCCTAAAACTTTCACTCAGCAACTATAAACAAGCATAACTCACTCACAGTCCAAGGGGGAGCTTAGCTAGAGATAGGATTTAAATAGTAGCTTGTAGGTTTAGCATAATACGGAATTTTTTCACTTATAAATTTTAAATAAAATAATTCCTTTGTCTCAGCTTTGTAATCAGTTTTTTTTTTATCAGTTTTATATTAAGAAATAAAGTGTTTTTTTCATTAAAGTTGAATGTTCAAATTCATTTTCAATTATTAAGTAATCTAGTTTTTATCATGCTCTCTAATACTGTTAAATTAAAGTAAAGCTGCTGTCTATTTTACTAATAAGCTACACTCACTTAGTTAAGCTCTTAAAATCTTAACTAAATCTTAATAAGACATAAATCATACCTCAAAAAGTACCCAAAACTTAAAAAATGGATGGGAAGCCAACTTGATGGGCTTCCGAGACCCTATCCCAGCTTATACACTTGATAAGCTGGAGCTTGTTGATAGCTCTTAAGCTTTTGATAGCCTTGTTTTTTGCAAGGTTTATTGTAAGTGTCTCATTTACATTTCTGTCTTTAATACTGAAGCTTAAACCTGCATTTATTAATGAGCTTATACTTGCTTATTTCTGTTTTATGTTGCTTATGAATGCTTATTGTAGTGATTATATGCTTATTGTGTTAAAACTTAAGTATTAATTCTTAGTTTAAATGTTTCTGTCTTAAAAATAGCAAAAAAACAAAAAAAAATTAGCTTAAGTGTTATAGCTTATTGTTCTGCTTATTTGTCTGCTTCATAAAAATTTTCGTTTATTGCCATTAAGGTTGATATAAGCTATTTGCTATCTGGTATTTGATATTTGTACTTTAAATCTCATTATCATAAGCTTTAAATGGATTTGCAAGAAAATAAGGGGGTGTTTGGGTCAGCAGTACTAACTACAAGTTAGTACTGCTTGTGGCCTATTTGTCTTTTGAATTAGTTTTAGCTTCTTAATTAAGTTAGTCCTAGTTGGATTTTATAAGCCTGAATTGTGCTAAGAAAAGTCTCCATGTTTGAAAATAGTTAAGCTCAAATCTGTTCTATCTCATTTGCATTTTAAGCATCAATCAAAGCTAGTAATTATAATAGCCTCATTTTTGCTTTAGTTTGTTTGTTAGAATCTGTGTAAATTGGTCTATTTGGTCTGCACTTTGTCTAGTGTTCGGTTTGTGGTTTACAATTGTGCAAACTGCACCAGATAAAAAACAGGAAAGAAGCAGTTTAAGCTTGATTTTCAATGGTAGGAATTAGAGTAAGATTGTGTTTTTTCAGCATACAAGTAATAGATACATAGTTAATCTATTATTAAATTAGTTTTCAATAATTAGCTTATTTTGAAATTATCGTCTTTAGCTCTAAATAAGCAATTTGTCTTAAAATTCAAAAGGAATCAGCTTTGCTCACTAATCTGTCTGTTTTCAAAGAGCCTTTTCTAAAAGCTATTGTTTCCAAATCTCTTTCAAAAAGCAGTTCCAAAAGCCTTAAGTCAACCGTTTAGAAAATACAATTTCATTTCTAGAATGCTTATTTGTTACTTAGAAAAAGAGAGGCCTTAAGTTGGTGTTTTGGCCTGTTTTGGTTCAAAGTTCTTATCTAAGTCTTATTGAAATTTTCAGCTTAGGGATCGTTAATGTGTGCTTATTTCTTGTTCACAGTTTACTTATTGGAATAGTGTTAGTCTTTTAATAGCTTATTCAGTCCTTATTCTAGCTATTTCTAGTTTATAGCTTATTAAGTTTAGTCAAAAGCTTAAAAATATAGTTATGAAATCTAATTGCAATTTAAAGGCGTTTCAGCTTATTTTAGTGCTTTTTCAAAAATAGTTGTTGTAATAAAGTAGCTTATTCGCAGCTACTACCCCAACCCCCCCCCCTTTTTTATATTTACACAAAATTTTTAAAGTTTTTTCTAAAAAAATAAAAAAAGGAAAGAAGGAAGTCGGGGTGAGAAGGCTACAGACCCCCGACCCATCGACATCCTCACCTTTTATAACACCTCACAAACACACAACCCGTACCAACCAGTGCCCGGGTCTTTTTCATTTAGTAATGCAAAATCAATTCTTAAATATAGTTTTAGCAATTTTTAGTATAATAATTCTGTTTTTGCTTTTTACACAGCTTATTCGATAAGCCGTGTTTCCCAACTTATTTTTCTTAGATTTCTTATTGTTTAAGCTATTTTTCATATTTTTTTCAGATTTTTCGTAAAACGTTTAGTATTTTTTATATTTAATTTTATTTAAAATCATTTTTAATTCATAAAAAATTATAAAAAAGTCAAAAAAATAAAATTCTTTTTTTAAAAATTACTTTTAATCAGAGTAGATTCTAGGGAAATTAGTTTTGCTTCCGTAGGGTGCAAATTGCAAAATTTCATTTGTAAAGAACGGGATTCGTCCCGATTCACTTATTTTGTGTTTTAAGCTCAATTTCAAACTCCCGTATTTTCTTCTAGTTTTCTTTAAACTTCCGTGTTAGGTCAATTAGGTTATTTAAAAAGTGAAAATTTTATTTAGGATTATTTTTGGAAATTTATGGTTTTTAGGTCCATTTAGATTCCCGATGCGTTTTAGTTAAATTTACTTTTCCGAATTGATTTCTCGTAAGTTAGGTTTTAATTGAGTTCCTTTATTTACTCACTTTTAGGATTTAGAAATCAAATAATCTTCAATCCAATTCAAAGCATTGTTCCAAAAAACAACGTGGTCCATCAATTTCCATAAATCGTTAAGAAAACACCCGGTAATAACTTACCGTTTTAAAACGAATAATATTTTTGTGTAGAAATTGCTTCTAATCTTTGTCCTTAAGGATTTTTTGTAATTTTCTTTATACTTATATATTATACGTATATTATATATTAATTTTCAACGATCAATTTTTGGTGCTGTTGCCGGAGTTTATGAAGCTTCTTTCTTGAAGTTTGTCATCGTATTTGGAGAACCTTTCATTTCAAAAGTTACGCTTTTAAATAAATCAAAAATAAAAAAAAAATTTAAAAATATAAAAACTAAAAAATATTTTTCTTTTTTTTAGTATAATATAGATTAAAAACAAAAATACAAAAATATTTGCTCTTCCAGATTTTTCAATTTTTCTCGTTAATTTGTTATTATAAAAAAATTAACCAAGTTGGTAAAAGAACACCAACAAATAATACCTTCAATTGAGGTATTATCCATCAATAAGTTCTCGAACCAAAGATTAAAATTTACCGTTTGTGTCACTTACGAAAAAGGCGCACCTCTTTTGTAAAATTTATTTTACTTAAGAGAGTTACCCTAAGTTTTTGTTGAGTAATTCGGTAATCAAAAAATATTTCCTTTTCTCATTCCGTTTGGTTTGGTTTAGTGCATGCACCCCCTCCTCCCCCCTCAACCTCCACTAGAAATTCCAATTTTCCAAATAATTCAAACGTAACCATTCCGAGACGTCGAAATAAAGGACGTGCTCCAAACATAGTCGAACCCGACGCTTCGTACTATCGTTGCACAAAATGCGGAACGTATAATGGAAGAACTTCTCCGAGCAACCCACAAGGGTTAACGGAGAAGCTAGCATTTTACCCGAAATTAATGCGGATCATTTTGAGAATTAAAACAATTTATACAATTGGTTCAAGAAAACCCGTTTCACCGGTTTAAGAACAAAATCCTCATAGCTCATATTAATAGTTTCAAAAGATTACATCAACGCTAACGATTTAGGAATGTACCAAATGATGTGATAAGCTAATGAAATTTCCATATTCACTCGAGGGGGCTGCTTAAACTGGTACGGAAAAGATCCTCCTAAATCAATCTTGACTCGAAGGATCTCGTTACCCAATATCGTGAATCAATTTTCCCATCCTTCGAAGACCACTCACCTTAAAGAATAAAATCTCTCGATTTACCAAAAATTCGATGATTCCTTTATTGAAGCGTGGAACGATTTAAGGAAATGCTTAGAAGCATGTCCCCACCATGATTTAACGGAGTTAACTCAAAGTTGAGTACTATAACACCCACAATTTTCATCTAACTGTGAATATCCATCTATTAAGTTAGATATGTACCAATCTATCATGTTTAAATAATAGAACTCGCCTTTATTTAGGCGAAATTTTTTGCTTTATACAGTACAATTTACTTTGCCAATAACTCAATAAGCAATACATAACTAAAGTAGACGAGCTCACACAACCTATCTATGACCATCCTATCTTCATATATGTCAAGCAAACATCATAACATGTCAAGTCAATATCATCATATCCCTTTTACAAGGTACATTATTCCTATAATGTACTATTCGCAACGTTATATCTAAACGGGCTTTAAACCGTTATCGTATACCTCTAAACCCTAATTCCATAAAAGATTAATATATAAAGTGAATGTACAAGCTACTAAAGCATATGTACAAGTATCATAACATCTCATATGAATATACATTCTATCCAAAGAAAGGTACAAGTCCTTAAAAGCTCAATATACAAGTCATTAAGCATGATCTCTAAAATAGCCATTTTACCTCCGTTTTCATTCCAATTTCTTCACCACAACTTGTGTACAAGCTACTATACTCATTCTACAATGTGTAAACCCTAATTATTATATTCATAAGCCTTCACACACATATCTACACTCAAAACCCTAATTCAAAAGTCAGAAACCCTAACCCGAGCTAAATACTACACAATGACCCGTTTCTTCATTTTAATCCATTTTAAACCTTAACCAACACTCAAATAAGTTGCACTAACTTATTTTACAATCATATCAATCCTAATCAATCATTATTTCATCATTACTTCATCATCTTATTTCATTTGTACGTAAAACGAATCCGAGAAACCCTAAATGTACCTAATTGTGCACTAAATGTAACTTTGACCCGTTTACTCATTTTCTGACCATCTCATTCTCAAGAAAGCAACCAAGAGTCATTGTAAACCCATAAAATGAGTTTACAAACCTTTATCCATCATTATCCATCCTTGCTTCAACAATGTACGAGAATTACAAAGCTAGAAAACCCTAAAAGCCTTATATGAACCCTAATTCCAAGCTACGGCTTATTCTTTCAATTTCAACCCATCTTAACTAAAACCAATGATCAAACTTCATTGATAATACTTTATTTAAGCCCTAGGATCTGTATTCCATCATTCCTAATCAAAAGTATACAAAATATAAACCAAGAAAGTCAAGAAAACCCTAAACGTGCCCTAATCAAACCCGTGACCTCATTTCTTCAATTCTAATCCGTTTTAACCCAAACCAATTGCTAATCTTTGCTAATCCTTCCTATATCAGACCTTGGCTACATATATTAACTATCCTTAATCATTTATACACGAAATAAAGACTTGAAAACTTGTGAAACCCTAGTCGAACCCCAAAACAACCCACACCCTTTCACCATCAATTTTGAACAATTTCAAACCATTCCAAGTGAAAATAACTTCCATGAACCCCTTCTAGAAACCCTTAATCAGCTTACCCACCTGCTCTTACCTTTCCATGGCCAAAATTGAAGACACATGATGGCCTTGTTGTCCATCTTCTAGTCGTGACACCCAAACACCCCAAAAACACTTCCACCACTTCAATCTACTATCCTAGACCCTCATACTCACACCATAGCTTCAACACATCACCTACTAGACCCTCCACACGTCCATGAACAGATCCTAAGTGTTCCTTAACTCCTTTGCCTTCAAACTACTATAAATAGGACCTTAGATAGCTCATTCTAACTTGCACCACACCTCCTCCTCTATAACCCTTATAGGCAGCAATACTTTGCTCCCTTATGATCCTAGGATCATTAAATAAGTTCAAGAAGTGAAGCCCTAAAGTATTGAAGCCTCGGAGTGAAGATACAAGGCGTACGAGTGGAAATACTACCCGAAACGACCCATTTCCACCATTTTTGATCATTGAAGCTCAAACCCAGGTTTTGAATGTTCTACTTCTGCTACTACACCCTTATAATGTTCATATGATCCTAAATATACTCTTGTTAAAGTTTCATAACTCAATTCATGCTCATTTTCCATTTTGATCCAAAACCGTACACCCGAAACCCTAATTTCGCGTTTTTCTTAAAACTAAATGTTATAATGGTTAAATATTGTTATAATCTATCCTAGCATGCTTAACTAATGTTAAAATAACCACTTTATTGATTAATGAAGGAATTTGAACTTAAAACCCGCGCGTTTACGTTTTGAAACCCTAATTTGACCTGTTTTGCTTCCTAGCTTAACGAATCGTTATTTTAAACTTGTGTTGCATTAAAACTTCATATTTTAGTTTATTATAACTTATAAATGTCTATTAAAATGTTAAACTAAGCTTGCATGGGGGGACACAAATAAGCTAAACTTAAGAAAAATAGACAAGTTAATAAGCTAGAAAAGGACTTAAAAAGTATGGCAGACTACACTATTTTTGGCTTTTTAGACACTTTTGAAGACAAATTTATAGCTTAAATCCTAGACTCAATAAGCAAAATGAAAAGCTAAAAATTAAAAACAGATGAAGACCATGACTTATTAAGCACATACAAACTAAAATTAAGCTAAATCAAACACTTAATAAGCTAAAAACCTAGGCTCAATCAAACTGCATTCTCTTGTGACTTTTAGAGCTAAATGAACATTTTCTAAGACTACAAAAATGCGGCCGAACTCTAACAACTACTTAAGAACTATCAAAATAACTAACTCAAAAACATATAAACCTAAAATAAGCTAAAAAATTAACCTCTAATGATCTTCAATGAGAGATCCTAAAATACTAATCCTACTAAATTGTTTACTCATCTAAGATGCTTGAAGTCTAATATCAAAAGCTATAAAATTAAAACAGATGAGAATTGATACCAATGAAACTTAAATTGACACAAAAATACTACACCTTAAGCATAATAATTTAAATCTAAAAATTAAACAATATAGAACAATTTAGACACTAACAGTTTTGAGCACTTTGACAAATCAACTATAAATCTAAACAAGACTTGATTCTAGCTTATGGAAACTTCCATTTAGACCTTATGTGAGCTTATTAAATATGACTTAATCCCTCAATGCAACCCAAGCAGTTTTAGCAGTTTTAACTAAGTTAAAACTGCTTGTGCCAAACACCCCTTTAAAATTATGAAACTCAAATTTAAGCTGATATAGACCTTATTAAGCATGTAAAACTGAAAACAGATTAAGCATAACTATATTAAAGGACTTTTAAGCAACTAATTCAAAGTAATAAGCACAAACCAATAAGCTAGCTTATAAACTGATTATGCTATTTATGAGACAGTTTTAGCACTATATTTAACTAATGAATTTAAAACTTAAATAGAACTATTAAACTACTAAGATCTAAGCATATGAGCTATAATAAGCAATAATCAAGAATAGATTAAGCAAATAAGCAGATGGATAAGCAGAACAGATAATAAGCTACAAATAAAGAGTAAAAGAAGAATACCTTGATCCTAGCTCAAACAAGGATTACAAATGCTCAAAGGAGCTATTCTACAAGCTCCAGCTTGTTAGAAACAAGCTGGTAGTGTCCATAAGCCCATCCTAATCTGGCTTGATTTTGAAGTGGATGCTTATTCAGTTTAAGCTTTAGGTTAGCCAAACTGAATAAGCAGAAGCTTAAATAGTAAAAATAGCTTAATGAGCTTATTAGCTTATTATTATTTAAGCTTAAACCATAATTGCATTTAAGTAAAGACAGAATTTAAGGTAAACTTTAAATGAAACTGACTTTTAATAATCTTAAAAGATGATTACAAACTGCTTGAAAAAAGAAATTACATTAAAGAAAACAATAAGCTAAGATTACAAAATAAGCTACTAAAAACTATTTTAAGCTAAAATCATACACCTCTGCTCTGTGTGATCAAGCCCCCTTATATAGGGGTGAGAGGAACCTTCTAGCCTTCAGGACGCTCCCCCATCTTTTAATCTTAGCCTTAGCCATCATAAACCATACTCTAATCCATCAAATCTGAGCCATTGGATTGCGTGCCACGTCTCTCAGCCAATAATAATGTGTGGGATTGCCAACGTGGCTCCCAAAAGTGTTAGGCGTGCCAGGATAATGCTTGTAGAAGCACTTGAGAGCGTGTAATTTGGTGTTTTTTTACCCGTACTCTGTGTGGGGGTGAAAATGGAGGGAAAAGGGAGACAATCCACAGTAAATTTGACTTTGACCCTTGTTGACCAAATGTTTTATAACTTCTGTTTTGGACTTGGGCTTGGAATTTAGATTTGGGCCAGGATCAGGTATTAAGTTTTATGGATTTTGGTCATGGATTATATAAGTGAATTAGGCTTATATTTAGTGTGGTATATGTCTTAGTGGGCCACTTTTTGAACCCGCCCACTAAAATGGCCGGTTGTCCGTAAAAGATTTGGGGGGGTTATTAACCCGCTTTTCGGCTTCAATTTTTCATGTTCTTTTCAAACCCGTGCTCGGCTTTGTCCATTTTGCCTTTATTTTTGTCCTCTTGTTGAATATTCGATACCTGCAAGACACAAATCACAAAATATACATATACAATGCATTTTTATCTGTTTTTGGTCTTTTAAGCTTATTTTAATAAGGTAAAATGATATGTGATTAAACACATATCTAAAATCCCCCATACTAAGCTATTGTTGTGTCCTCACGCAATGTCATAAGTACAAACTTAGAAAACCAACAATTTCAACCCCCTTAGACTAATTACCTCGAAAAGTAGCTAAGTGTTCATCTAAGGGGATTAAAAATTACTAGTTTTGAAAGCACCCATTTTACTACCATTTGGTATGCATTTAATTATAGATACATTCATATCATAACTTCACGAAACAAGAAACACTAAAAGGATAAATTCATCGTCCTTGATTTTTCACCCGCCCCAAACCAAGCTTAAAAACGAAATTATTGTTAAATACAAGTTAAGATGCTAACACTACTCATAAATGCTAATTGTGAATGCATAGCTACTTTTTGCTCCCTTATTCCTAAATCCTCTAAAGATTTTATTATTATTATTTGTGACAAATAAATTAATGTCTTATTAATATAAAGTAAACCCGGTTTAGACCATAATTAGTTTGAAATCCTTTCCTAAAGAGACGATATGGTGAGAAAAGGTCCACATTATGGTTCTAATTTTGAACAATTTAGGGGTTATCCTTTTTAGATAACCCTGGAGTCGAAATTAGCTTATTAATTTTATTGCAACATTAATAAACCTCGGCCCTTTAAACAACTGCTACATCGGTATGCGAGTCGACCATGGTCCAGGAGTCTTATTTCGACCTCGGTGATCCTCTACCTTTTAGAAGGCTGCAACATCGGTTGTGAGCCGGCAAGATGCAACAAACTTTTATCAGTCTCAGATTATTACTATGTGCCTTATTTAGAAGACTGCCACATCGGTTGTGAGTCGGTAAGAGGCAGTAAACTTTTATCAGCCCATAGTTTTTATTATTATTATTATTACTACCTCCACCCTTTAAACGACTACCACATCGGTTGTGAGCCGGCAAGAGGTAGTGGTCTTAATTCAGCTTTGTTTATTTACATCACAATTATTATTCGCCAAATTTTAAGCCATGTGGTCTTTTAACTACCTAGACAACGGTAGCGAGCCGTCAGGAATTGGTAGCCTATTTCCCCACAACACTGACAAAACCTCGATGTGTACCTTACTTTCACCAGAAGGAATCTCTACGAAGTGATTTAAACTAAGAATCACATAATGTTTTAGATTTTGGGACCTGCATTTTGTAAAAACTCTGATTATAATGAATGATAACTAAAATTTTCCAACAATGTCTCTTTTAAAGTTGTTTTCTATGATTATGATTGTTGTATCCATGATGTAATACCCCAGATTAGCTTCCGCTGCTATATTGTAAAATGGGGGTGTTACAATCTGGGTACAAAGGTTTGAGAAGACCGGATGGTAAGAGAACCATAGTAATCCCGGATATATCAGGGTATGAGTAATCGTAATACAGGAAATAGGATAGACAACCACAGCATACATAAATTGGTATCATAAAACAGCGAGGTCTAACAGAATCACAACTTCATTATGTCATAAACAACTTGTCTACATATTTTACATAGTCAAAATTTGACAAGTGTCATTATTTATGCCACACATACAGTGGTTGGATTCTAACAAAAGCTGTAAATGATAAGGATCTAGTCTAGTAGCCTAGTGGTCCTTCCTTGTGGTTCTTGAGCTTATCGATCTTATCTAGAAGACTGTTCATATCTGATCGGTGTCGAACCTGAATATCCTCAATGATCATCTCCAGAGTAGAAATCCTGACGCGAGTAAGAACAATCTCGTCGTCATGCCTTATTTTCTCTCTCTAAAATCCAGAAATCTGGGTATGGGCTTCTTGAAGTTCAGTTTCTAGTTGGTCAAAATCTTACTGTATGATTACTCGAGCATTACCAAGACCTTCTATCTTATCCTCCATGTGCTCAATACGCTTAAGAGGGAGCTCATCTAAGTGATTCAAAATAGTCTCGATCTGTTCCTCATGGCACTCCAAATGCGTCTTATGAGAACTCTCTCCAATCTCAAATACTTGAGGCAGAGAAATTAGTAGAGGAAGATGATAAGAAACAGGCTCGTTTCTGAGGTGGCAAAATCTCTTCAGGAAGAAAGAAATCTTGGGGATCAAACATTGGTGATAGTGGTAACACTAGAGATGGAGGCAAAACAGTTGGTGGAGCAATAGGAGCTTGTGACAGATGAATAGGTAATTCATTACTAGTAGCATTATATGCTTGCATGACCTTCATATACGGATCATCGTGGAAAGGTGATATGGCTAGTGAGGCCAAAAGATACTTAGATAAATCATCTGAAGGATCAGGAGAGGTGTTTCCCGGTGAGGCTGGGAAATAGTTCGGTGAAGCCATAATATAGTCAAGAGTATTTGTAGAGGAAAAAGCATCCTCAACATTGGAATCAGATGGGACGATAATAGGGTAGATATAGTCAGGAGTAGACATAATTCTGTAACAACTCAATGGAAAATAACATAAGTTATTTATATAATAGTTATGTATCTTTACATACTATTTAGGAAATGTAGTGACACAAAGGACTTTCTGGAAAAAGTAGTTATAGTTTAGGTTTAACCTTGTTCTCTATAACCTCGGCTCTTGATACCAATCTGTAACACCCCCTTATTTCACATATAGCAGCGGAAGCTAATTTGGGGTATTACTTCATGAATCAATAGTCATAATTATAGAAAACGACTCAAAAGAGACGTTTTGGAAAATTTAGTTATCATTAAATAATATATCAGAGTTTTACAAAAGAGGTCCCAAAGTACATTGAAAACAAAGTTATGATGATAATACAAGTTGGACGTCCCAAGTCACCAAAGCCTCCGTGTCATAGGTTGCTCAATTACCTGAGATAAACATGCTAAAAAGGTCAACACAAAGGTTGAGTGAAATTCATAGGTTTGAAATGTAATAGCTGAATACAAGTCATCATAAGTGGTAATAATTGTACAATTACAATTATTATGGAAAATAATATTATTGCCCTAAGCTCATGACACCAACACGTTAACATGGAAATTACCTCAATGACATTATTGAGGAACAAATGTCCTTTTAGAAAGGTAACTTGCCAAAGTTACCCATTATTCTCAAATATAGTGCGTTTGATTACCTCATGTATAGGTAAACACAAACGGGATTCGTCAATCCCAATAGATCTATCATATATTCAAGTTCACTCGCAAGTTGTTAATGGTTCATGATTAAAGGATATTGGCGCTGTAGAGGTAAAACTTAGGAAATAATATTATCAGGATAGCATCTACCATTGGAAATTTACTTGTATCATTTGTTTATAGCATGTATCCCCATTGGGTTTAGAAACATGTAAGGTGGGACTATGAACACCACTTGATAAGGTAGTTGATTGATTTGAAATTTAATTCAAATGGAAGTAAACAGCCTCGTCACGCAACCTGAGGTAATATGTCAAGTCTTAGTTTGATTGTTTCAAAACTTTATTTCATAAAGTTTAACGTAAATATTCATTTGTTTATTAACTTGTGAAAATATCGTATCACCCATTGTTCGGGCTACATAATCTAGGTCATGTAGTAAACGATTGAGGATGCTAGACATTTAAATCGTAAATCCAGCATCTTGTCAAAAACGTTACAAATGAATTACCTCACATGAAAACTCCTTGTAGAGTGATCGTTATGATTAAATGATAAGATTTTATCTTTTTATGCTTCTTCAAAAGCTAGAGGATGATAAATTATGTATAACATAATTGTTCTATAGTGTTTCGATCGACGAATGATAACGACAAATATGTCGGGCTTTAATAAAATCGAGACTTATAATATTTAAATATATTTTTATAATTAATATAAAAATATTACATTCTATACCTTTGAGAATATGAATATGACAATATATACCCTTGGTGTATATATATTTACAAATATGATCCCTTTATATATGATTTTTAAAACATTTAACCCTTAACTTTCAAATATGGAAAAACAAACCCCTGAAGTTTAACTTTAGGATAATTACATTTTTGGCCCGAAAGTTTAATAATTTCAAAAGTTACAATATATACCCCTATGCATGAAATGTTTTGCGTTTTTAGTCCAAATTCCTTAATCTTTGTATTTTTGAAATCCAAATTAATTTTGCAGCTTATAGCTTATTACTATAAGCTAAAATAAGTAAGTTTTACGAGCTTGAAGCTTATGAAAAGAGCTTATGAGCTTAAAAATACAAAATGGGTTCATTTGGGGTTTTAAGGGCACGGTTTGGTTTAGGAAAACCAAACAAATGGTTTTGTGGTTCAAGAACTTATACAAGTGGCTTAAATTTAGTTTATACATGATCTAAAATAATACAAGAGCTTATTGAATGAGATAAAAAAAGCTTACAAGTATACGAAATGATGAAATGGGTCGAATTTAGTAAAAACACAACACGAATACTTTTTAGAGATGAATCAAAAGCTTCCTTCTTGGTTCTTGGTTTCTATTTGGTTATTATTTCTTCTTAACCTTCCTTGGACTTGTTTAGATCATGGTTTGAGTAATAGATTGATTTTGTGTTGTGTTTTTGAAGTGTGGAGGTTTTGGGTTTATATAGGGTGTCTGAAACCTTGGAGGCCAAGTTGGATTGGAGTAATGGCCAAGTTATACTAGGAGTGGGGTTCAAGGAATAACCTAGTGACTAAGGAGGGCTAGGGAGTAGCTTTGATAAGTGTTAGAAGGTGGAGAGGGTTCGGTTATCATAGGAGGTGACGAAGGGGTGTTTTCTTGGTGAGAAAGGGTGGTGATGGTGGTGGTAGGGTGCTAGGGTGGTGACAAGGTGGTGACTAAGGTGCTTGGCTTAAGGTGGTGGATCATGGTGATGGATGGTAGCTAGCTTGGTTAGGGTTAGTTAGGGTTAGTTAAGGTGTCGGGTTTATTAGGGTTTCGGGTTAGGATTTTATGATTTAGGACGAGTAGGGGTGATGAAATGGAAGGAAAATAGTTTAAATGTTTTGCATTGGAGGCTTGTAATATGTACTAAAAAGGTTGTACAAAATTCCTTAAGATTTTGGAGGAAAATGGTTAAATTTAAATACTATGCATTGTCGGGTTGTACATTGAGTTTAAATGAGTTGTACTAGGGTTTAGGAGGGAAAAGATATTCAAATATTATGCATTGTACATTTATACACATGCCTTATTAGTTTGTATATTTATTTTGCATGTAAACATTACATATAGTTAGGGTTTTGTTATAAACGTTAACGTTTAAAGTCCGTTTTATAATAACGTTTTGAAAGTACGTTAAATAGATAACGTATGGTAAAATGGTGATTAAAACATATTGCTTGATATATTATAACGTTTACTAGATATAAACGTTTATGAAATTGGCATTGTTAGGTTGTGTGAGCATGTTTACTTTTGTAATGTAAGTTCATTACATTATGGATGGAATAAAGCAAAAATCTTTCCATGAAAATGGTTGCATCTAATTTAATAGATGGATAATTACATAGAGGAAAATTGTGGGTTGTTATATCAACCCTTGGATTGTTTCTCAAACAAACACAACAAACACACTTTCACCTCTACCCCTGATCAAGCCACCTCATCAATCCAAACTCCCTCATTCTATTCTCAACCTTTGGATTGATGCTTAATCTCAAACAAACATAACCTATCTCTTATACACTCTCTTCTCACTCACATAACAAACACAACTCTCTCATCACCCTTGATCATGCCACTTAACCAAGTGTACTCTTCTCATCTCAACCCTCTATTTTGTAACATTCCGTATTTTCAGGTCATTTACGACGTCATCTATTTTACTAATTATTTTTTTCTCGCACGCGTTTACTTTTAATTCTTATTATATAGTAAAATCGCTTAAACTAAAAATCAACAATTAACGTAAACAGACACCAAACGAATTAAAGTTTTCGTCAAGCAAGCAATATATTATTTTTACGAAAGTAATAATCAACTTTTTATATTTTATTTTTATTGGTTGCATAAAACGTTTACGTTTCGCAATTAAATACATTTAGGCATACCCGGAAGCACCAAAACTTTTCTACGCTTCAACAAATACCCACTTTTATACCCAATACTCAAAAATTTCAAAAATATCTTACATATACATATACATATCCGGATATAGATAGGAGAAACACAAATATATTGCAACTTTGAAAACAATTTTCCTTAAAATCATGGGATGTTCCCTACTTTTTCCAACCAAGACCATAAGACCTCCATATTTCACTCATATTGTCTTGAAGACTTCCATGACCAATTCCATGGGATAATGTCCATTCTAGGGAACTAAATAACACAAGTATTAATGAGCTAGCAATGTACATCACTTGCCATTAAGCCTAGCCATACCTCTCATCCTTTTGACCAAAGACCTCCATGAAACCCTCATCTTGTCTTTGACTAGTCTTCCATGTATATAAGGTCTCATACTAGTGAAATACACACACACTTCTCACTTTCAAGGTGTAAAACATAAAAATCACTCCTTCCTCCTCCTCTTTGGCCACGGCAAATCTCAAACAATATACAAATCCTTACAAAATTTTATTTAACACATTTACATACATTCCTACAACATATCTAAGATGTCCCTAAGAAGATTTTACGGCTCGGTTTAAGTCTTTTACAAGTGTTAAGCAAGAAAAATGGAAGATAATGTTTTAGGTTTTAAGATTCTTGCAAGCTTGGGTATTATTAATCAAACAAGGTTTAGATTGTGTTGGTTATCATATTACATCATCATAAGGTTACCTAAAACCCTTTATGTCTTTACATTTATCATTTTATGTGTATATAAGTTCTATGTAGTGAAATCACCATTAAGATGCTTTTAAACATGTAAAACATATTTTTGCTTGTGATTATAATTTTGTACACTTATTCATGTGTTATGTGGTTGAATATATCATGTACTAGGAACCCTAAGTATGTAATACATAAGTATAATAAGGGTGTAATGGACTTGTAACAAGTTTAAGCTAAAAGAGTATAAAAACTACTTTTAAAAACCCTCATTTTGAGAAAAAAACCCATTTAGGCTATTTGAATTCGAAAATTACACATCAATTTTTAATGATTTTATAGATCTACATGTCCCAAGGATCGTGGGCATGAAAAGAACTCGAAAAACCGATTAAACGAAAATAACAACGATTTCACAAGTTTACGTAAATATATACTTTTATAAAACTAATTTTATAAAAGTTACTATTCACCACAGAAACTTATACTTTTAAAACATTAATAAATTGATAAAACTTTTAAATACGAAGACATGCTCGAAAGAATCGCTAAAAAACGGAGTTAAAACGAATAAGTTACGACATTTACAAGATTTATATAACTAAATCTATAAAAATAAATATATAACTGTTATGAACAGTAAAAATCACTATTCCATCAAAAAAAACTCAAATTTTGAAAATGTTATATTTTGATAACTCGTCTTAATACGAAAGCGTGGACGTAAGAAACGGATTAAAAACGAGAAAGTTACGCCAGTTTTACTAAAGTATACTTATAAACGTTTTTACTTTATAAATATGATTTCACTAAAACGATTAGATGGTGATGTAGCTATATAGAATTATATGTGATATTAGTTAATCAAAGTACTATATTACTAGGGAGTTTCATAATGAGGCCTCTTCGGGGTGGCGTATCGACGAGTTGTTGGATTTACGATTTAAAGTGTCCTAGCTCCTCATACGTCACTACATGACCTCTTAATTATGATAGCCCGAACGATAGTATGATGAGCTATACGACCTATAAATAATCAAAGTGTTTAGTACTTATACGACCTATATTGGATTAGGTTGCCTTCGGATTCCTTCGTGACGCATTTTTCTATTGTGAATACTTGTTGATTACCATTCACTCGAGGTGAGTTCATAGCCCCCATTTTACTACGTGATTGTTTTACAAAATCTACGGGGTGAATTACATTGCTTGTTTTACTATTGGACACAAGTGTTTTTCTAAGTGTTTACAAAGTGTATGCTATCCAGATTACTGCCTGAATATTATTGCTAAGTTACCTTATTGTCGTGAAGTCCCTATTTATCATGAACCGTTAATTGCTATTGTAGTAAGCGCGAGTGTTGTGGATAGATCTATCGGGACTGACAATCCCCACCTTTCCTTGGGTCACTAGTTGAACAAGGTGCATTTTAACATTGAGAGGGTTAGATTTTGTTTGGCAAGCATCCTATATTCTGATTGGGGCACAAATCTAGTTAAGGCTTCGGGGTCATGAGCTTAGTGCAATAATAAACGTTTTGGACTACTGAATGTGTTTCAGAGTCTACTATTACTTCGATCTTGTGGTCCACCTTTTTACCGACAAACCTATGATTTCACTCAACCTTTGTGTTGACTTTTAGCATGTAATTTCAGGTCCTAGAGTATGAAGATTGGACGGGAGCCGTGACGGATATCAATGAAGACGGATTCTGTGTTTATCTATATCATGCAACTTTATTATGCAACTTTTATTATCTTTAAAAACTTAAGTCATCTTTTGGTATTATGAAGCTTTTGTTTAATTAAGAATGTTTATGACTTTTAAAACTTATGGGACCTAATGTATGAACTCTGATATTTTGCTATGGCATCAAATGAAATCTTGTCTTAAACGTCCATTTATGGTCGTTTCCTATATCTTGATTGTTGTACTTTGAAGTAGCACCCCATTGTTACCATTCCGCTGCTACCTGATTTTGGGGGTGTTACAGATGGTACCAGAGCCAAGGTTATAGGGAACTGGGTCATTTTCAAAACCTAGTCTATAACCACAAAGTTTAAAGGTTTTCTTTTCTTTCATTTTTAAATACAGAATCCTTCATCGCTATCCGATATCCACGCGCGCGTATTCCCTGATCCTTACTTACTTTTCTGATTGTCATTATTGCATTATATATAATCTTAGATATATTATAGTTGGTTTAAATTCGATCTCTTACGTCTATCTTTTGACATATAAATATCTATTTCTATCGATCAATTATATAAATATCGACTATCCTGATTAATTATATCATTCTCCATTATTTACCATGTGTCATGACTCTGCATACCTTTACAAATTCTCAACGAATTGTGTACTTGTGTTGCCAGAATCATGCCGCCCAGGAGATTTAAGAAGAAATCTGTTAGGAAGATAGTGGAAAAGCGTGTGGCCAAAGCCATTGAAAAATATGAAAAGACTAGAGCTGACTCAAACAATGCTGGTGGATCCGGATCAACAAATACTGGAGGAACTGTTGTACCAGAGGTGCATGGATGTTCGTATAAGACATTTATGAATGGCAAGCCTCACTCTTTCAAGGGGACTCAAGGCGTAGTCGGACTAAAATGTTGGTTCAAAAAGATGGAGCAAGTGTTTAAGATTTGCAAATGTGCTGAAGATGACAAAGTGAAGTTTGCTATGTGCACGTTCGAGGGTCGTGCTCTAACCTGGTGGAACGGAAATGTTCAGACTTTGGGACTTGCTAATGCTAATCAGATCCCCTGGAGCAACGTGAAAGCTATGATGACCACTGAATACTGCCCAGCAACTGAAATCCAAAGGATGGAACAAGAACTTTGGACTCTGACTCTGAAAGGAGATGATATCGAGGCTTACAGCAATCGCTTCCATGAACTAGTTCTTATGTGTCCTGAATTGGTGTCCACTGAAAGTAAGAAGATTGAAAAGTACATTCGTGGGTTTCCTGAAAGAATCAAAGGAAATATCACTTCTTCAAAGCCTGCGACCTTGCATGAGGCAATCAACATGGCCCGTGAACTGGTCGAGCAATCAGTTCAGGGTAAGGCTACTAGAATTGGTGAAAGCAATAAAAGGAAATGGGAAGACAACCAAAGAAACACCAACAACAATAACCATAACTACAACAATAACCACAACAACAACCATAACCGCAACCGAAACAACAATCATCACCAGCAACAAAACAGGAGACAGGAAACTGTCAGGGCATATGCTGCAGCCCCAGCTGGAGGAAAGATTTATGCTGGAAATTTACCAAAATGCAACTGGTGTAACTTACACCATCATGGACCGTGTCCTTAAAAGTGCCAGAGATGTCAAATAATAGGTCACATGGAGAAGGATTGTAGAGTTAGGCTTCAGGGTGCAGGTAATGACTTCCTGCAGAATGTGACATGTTTCGGGTGTGGTGAGAAAGGACATTTCAAGGACAAGTGTCCGAAAGCAGGGAACCAGCAGAATGATGGAGCTCATGGGAGAGCTTACGTGGTGATTGAAAATCCACAGCAGAATCCGAATGTGGTCACGGGTACGTTTCTTCTTAATGATCACTACGCTTGTATTCTCTTTGATTCGGGTGCTGAGAAGAGTTTTGTATCTTCTGCGTTTACACATTTTATTGATATTGCCCCAGCCACTTTAAATACTAGTTATGAAATCGAATTAGCAGACGGAAAAGTTGTTAGCACCAATACCATTTTACGTAGTTGCACCTTAGTCTTGTGTAATCACGTGTTCAAAATAGACTTGTTACCAACCCGGCTAGGTAGTTTTGATGTTATCATTGGAATGGATTGGTTGGCATACCACCGAGCTCTCATCGATTGTTATGAGAAGATTGTCCGTATTCCTCTTCCGAATGGCAAGATTCTTGAAGTTCAAGGCGAGAGGCCGGAAAAGGATCTTCGTTCACTTGCATGTATCAAGGCTGATGAGAAAAAGCTTGATGACATACGTGTTGTCCGAGACTTCCCTGAGGTATTTCCAGACGATCTGTTAGGTTTACCTCTTGTGCGAGAGATAGAATTTCGCATTGATCTGATTCCAGGCGCATCGCCAGTTGTTAGATCTCCATACCGGTTAGCCCCTTCAGAAATGTTAGAATTGTCGAACCAGCTTAAAGAACTTCAAGAGAAGGGTTTTATTCGACCAAGTCACTCACCATGGGGAGCACCCGTGCTCTTTGTCAAGAAGAAAGACGGTTCGATGAGAATGTGTATTGACTACAGGGAACTAAACAAGTTGACTATAAAGAACCGTTACCCTCTCCCCAGAATTGATGACTTGTTTGACCAATTACAAGGTGCGTGTTGTTTCTCGAAGATAGATCTTCGCTCGGGATATCATCAGTTGAGAGTCCGAGAGGAAGATATACCGAAGACCGCGTTTAGAACTCGATACGGGTACTTTGAGTTCACAGTCATGACATTTGGGCTGAAGAACGCACCAGCAATATTCATAGACTTAATGAACCGCGTCTGCAAACCGTATTTGGACAAATTCATAATTGTGTTCATTGACGACATCTTAATCTACTCAAAGTCAGAAGAAGAACATGAAGTCCACCTGAAGACGATTTTAGACTTACTCGAGAAGGAGAAGTTATACGCCAAATTTTCTAAGTGTGAATTTTGGTTGAAAGAAGTTCAGTTCCTAGGATATGTGGTCAAACGTGACGGTATCCACACGGATCCTAGCAAGGTTGAGTTTGTCAAGAACTGGAAGACTCCTGAATCGTCAACTGAAATCCGTTCATTTTTAGGATTGGCAGGTTACTACTGAAGATTTATTGAGAATTTCTCCAAGATCGCCAAGCCCCTCACCCTGTTGACTCAAAAGAATAAGGCTTATGTGTGAGGCGATAAGCAAGATGCATCTTTCCAAATTCTGAAGGAGAAACTATGCAATGCTCATGTGTTAGCACTCCCTGATGGACCCGACAACTTTGTGGTCTATTGTGATGCATCAAAACAAGGTTTTGGGAGCGTGCTGATGCAGCGGGGCAAAGTGATAACATATGCGTCAAGACAGTTGAAGAAGCATGAGAAAAATTATACCACCCATGACCTGGAATTGGGTGCGGTGGTGTTCGCTCTTAAAATATAGAGACATTATCTTTATAGGACGAAAAGTGTTATCTACACTGACCACAAGAGTCTCCAGTACATATTTGACCAGAATGATTTAAATATGCGCCAAAGAAGGTGGATCGAGCTACTCAGTGACTACGAGTGTGAGATCAAATACCACCCAAGCAAGGCAAATGTGGTGGCAGATGCCTTGAGCAGAAAAGAAAGACTCAAGCTAAGACGGGTACATGCTATGAGTATTACTATTCATTCTGGACTTAAGACTAAGATTTTGGAAGCGCAGAGCGAAGCTTCCAAGGATCTCAAAGCCCCAGCTGAATGGCTAAGAGGATTAGAAAGACACTTTAAGCAACGAGATGATGGTGAAATTTACTTCTTTGATCGTATCTGGATTCCATCAGTTGGTGATGTAAGGAAATTGATCATGGATGAAGCTCATACATCTAGATATTCAGTACATCCGGGTGCAGATAAGATGTACTATGATCTGAGAGACTTGTATTGGTGGCCTGGTATGAAGAGAGACATTGCTGAGTACGTTAGCAGATGTCTTACATGCTCTAAGATTAAAGTCGAACATCAGAAACCCTCAGGATTTCTTCAGCAACCAGAAATTCCTGAATGGAAATGGGAAATGTTAACAATGGACTTTATCAAAAAGTTGCCTAAAAACAGCAGTGGGTATGATACAATTTGGGTCATTGTGGATAGACTGACCAAGTCGGCTCACTTCCTACCTATTCGTGAGGACTACAAAACAGAGAAGCTGGCAAAGATTTATGTCAACGAGATTGTAGCGAGACATGGTGTGCCAGTGTCAATCATTTCAGACCGTGATGGTCGATTCACGTCACACTTATGGCAAGCTCTTCAAGAAGCATTGGGTACAAGGCTAGACATGAGTACAGCTTACCACCCTCAGACCGACGGTCAGAGTGAGTGTACTATTCAGATACTGGAGGATATGCTTTGTGCTTGTGTTATGGATTTTGGTGGCAGTTGGGATACTCATCTTCCATTGATTGAGTTTTCTTATAATAACAGTTACCACACGAGCATTAAGTGTGCACCATTTGAGGCTCTGTACGGGCGGAAATGTAGATCCCCCTTGATATGGACTGAAGTTAGAGAAAGTCAGCTTATTGGACCAGAAATTGTGCAAGAAACGACTGAAAAGATTGTTCAAATTAAAGAAAGATTGAAGACGGCTAGGAGTCGCCAGAAAAACTATGCTGATAAGAGGCGTAAACCTCTTGAATTCCAAGTTGGAGACCGAGTGTTACTTAAGGTATCTCCATGGAAGGGAGTGGTACGATTTGGTAAGAAAGGAAAGCTAGCACCACAATATGTGGGACCAGTTGAAATCGTGGAGCGTGTTGGACCGGTGGCTTATCGGCTGAAGTTACCCCAGGAGCTGAGTTGTGTCCACGACACGTTTCATGTATCTAATCTCAAGAAATTTTTGGCGGAGCCAGATGTTCAAGTACCTTTGGATGAGATCGAGATTGATGAAAATCTACGTTTTGTCGAAGAGCCTATTGAGATCGTTGAGCGGGATGTGAAAAAGCTAAAACGGAGAAGAATCCCATTAGTCAAAGTTCGTTGGAACTCTTGGCAAGGAGCTGAGTATACCTGGGAACATGAAGACCAATTCCAAAAGAAATATCCGCATCTTTTCTCCGAACCCTTACCTTCGTCAAATGTCTCAACTTGAGCCTTGAGGACAAGGCTCATTTAACGGGGAAGGACTGTAACAATCCGTATTTTTGATCAATGTACGACGCTATTTAATTCACTATTTTTTTTTCGTACGCGTTTGCTTTTAATTTTGATCGTTACGTTAAATCGCGTAAACTAAAAAAAAATCAACAATCAACGTAAACGGGCACCAAACCAATTAAAGTTTATGTCAAACAATCATTATATTATTATTACTAAAGTGATAATTAACTTATTATGTTTTATTTTTATCGGTTACGTAAAATGTTTACGTTTCGCGATAAATTACGTTTAAGTATTCTCGGAACCACAAAAATAAATCTACGCTTCAACAAATAACAACTTTTATTTCTAATGACCAAAGTTTATAAAACATTACCCTTATACATATAATGGAACGCCCCAATTACTAGAAAATAACTAACATAAACCTTACAAGTCATATACTTTACTTTTAACTTACAACAAATAAATCAAAGTGATACTTGCACTTTATACTTTCACATTTACAAGTATACTTTCATTTTCCTTCAAGAAATATCTAGCAACACACCTCCTTAAATCCATGGGATGATGTCCTCATTTAGAAACATAAAAACACAACATTAATCACAAGGACCAAGTACTTCCCTAAAAACCCTCATGGTGTTTTTATGAATCTAGTCTTGATCTCATCTAAGTCCAAGAAGTATATAAGGAAAGTAGCTAGTAAGAAAGAACGCACACTCTTCATTTCTAAGGTGAAAGTTCACAAAATCTCTTCTCCCTCCTCCTCTCTAGCTCACGGCAACAAAACACCCCTTTACATAATCCATACAAATTTTTCTTCAACATATACAAGCCATCATACATCATTTCTAAGATATACTAAGGTGTTTGCAAGTCTTGGTTAACCATTTACAAGTATTGAAGCAAAGAATAGAAGATTAGGGTTTAGGGTTTCAAGATCTTGCAAGCTAGGGTTTAGATTGTGCTGGTTATCATATTGCATCACTCTAAGGTTATCTAAAACTCTTTATGTCTATCATTTATCATTTTATGTGTTTGTGTGTTCTATGTAGTAAAATCACCACTAGGATACTTTTAAACATGTAAAAAGAGTTTTTACTTGTGATCATCCTTTTGTACACTTTTACATATGCTACGATGTTGGTAATATCATGTTAAAATGGATTTAAAAGTGTTGTACACTTTTGGTTTAAGTATAAAAGCTCAAGTATAAACTTGTAGTTAAAAAGTATATAAAAACAAAGTTATATAAATAAACCCCAAAAGATATATAGGGGCAATTTTGATTCGTGTATGATAACGGACACTTTATGATTTAGAAAGATAGTACACTTCATTACGATTCCAAAAAGGTAAGAAACTCGAAAAACCAATTTATAACGAAAAAGATTCGACAAATATACGTTTTACCTTAATACCGGGTTTTATAAAATAAATTTTATAAAAATTTACTGTTCATCAGGGACATTAATTTATGAAAACATCATTAATATGATAAAACTTTTAAAAACGAAGGCGTGCTTGAAAGAATCGCTAAAAACGGATTTAAAACGAATAATTTACGACATTTACGAGATTTACGATAACTAAATCTATAAAAATAAATATATAACTGTTATGAACAGTAAAAATCACTATTCCTCAGAAAAACTCAGATTTTGAAAATGTTATATTTTGATAACTCGTCTTAATACGAAGGCGTGGACGTAAGAAACGGACTAAAAACGAGAAAGTTACGCCAGTTTTACTAAAGTATACTTATAAACGTTTTTACTTTATAAATATGATTTCACTAAAACGATTAGATGGTGATGTAGCTATATAGAATTATATGTGGTATTAGTTAATCAAAGTACTATATTACTAGGGAGTTTCATAATGAGGCCTCTTCGGGGTGGCGTATCGACGAGTTGTTGGATTTACGATTTAAAGTGTCCTAGCTCCTCATACGTCACTACATGACCTCTTAATTATGATAGCCCGAACGATAGTATGATGAGCTATACGACCTATAAATAATCAAAGTGTTTAGTACTTATACGACCTATATTGGATTAGGTTGCCTTCGGATTCCTTCGTGACGCATTTTTCTATTGTGAATACTTGTTGATTACCATTCACTCGAGGTGAGTTCATAGCCCCCTTTTTACTACGTGATTGTTTTACAAAATCTACGGGGTGAATTACATTGCTTGTTTTACTATTGGACACAAGTGTTTTTCTAAGTGTTTTCAAAGTGTTTACAAAGTGTATGCTATCCAGATTACTGCCTGAATATTATTGCTAAGTTACCTTATTGCCGTGAAGTCCCTATTTATCATGAACCGTTAATTGCTATTGTAGTAAGCGCGAGTGTTGTGGATAGATCTATCGGGACTGACAATCCCCACCTTTCCTTGGGTCACTAGTTTGATCAAGGTGCATTTAACATTGAGAGGTGTTAGGTTGTTGGCAAGCATCATATATTCTGATTGGGGCACAAATCTAGTTAAGGCTTCGGGGTCAGCTTCGGGGTCAGAGTCTACTATTACTTCGATCTTGTGGTTCACCATTTTTACCGATAAACCTATGATTTCACTCAACCTTTGTGTTGACTTTTAGCATGTAATTTCAGGTCCTAGGGTATGAAGATTGGAGGGGAGCCGTGGCGGATATCAATGAAGACGGATTATGTGTTTTATCTATATTCAATGCAACTTTTATTATCTTTAAAAACTTAAGTCATCTTTTGGGTATTATGAAGCTTTTGTTTAATTAAATATGTACTTGAAATGTTTATAACTCTTTAAAAACATATGGGACCTAATGTATAAACTCTGATATTTTGCTATGGCATCGAATAAAATCTTGTCTTAAACGTCCATTTATGGTCGTTTCCTATATCTTGATTGTTGTACTTTGACTTAGCACCCAATTGTTACCATTCCGCTGCTACCTGATTTTGGGGGTGTTACACCTATGTAAGGCGACAACGAAAATAAACCCATCAAACTAAAAAATACGAAAAGCAAAACTTAAAAAAGAATGGAATATATACTTAAAAGTTAAGATATCTTTTTTCTGGCATCACCTTCTCCAAAAGGTATAACTATCATCACCGGCACAACCAACGCCGACCTTTTCCATAATCCACCTAGTAGATCGTGTTAACCCATCAAGTATCGGATCAACACTTAGCAATAGGACATTATAAAAAAGCAACAGGAACAAAAAAAAGTAAAGCAAAGATAATATTATTACCATTTGAAATATGTATCTTGACATCTCCATTTTCCCTTTCAAACAAATAAAACCACAAAAAAGATCATACATTAGAAGGGAAGCAAAAAAACAACTAAGAACACCAAGATCAAACTGATCTAAACATTAAAAACCCTAATGTGTCTATGCCTATCAGATTCGGTGTGGAGAGGTTTTATATTAAAATGGGTTGTTACGGTTCATAGGATTTAAATGAGTTGTTATTCCTTTTGGGTTGTTACAAATTGCAATTAATATGGTTTTATAGGCTGCATTAATATTGTGTGTTGTTAAAAATTGAGGTGTTACAAAATGGATTCCACATTATAGCAAAAGTAACATAAATCTTTCTATAACAAGAAATATTTTTTTGTTCTTAAACATTTTAAGACTTCTATTTTTAAAAGTCCCAAATGTTTTATAAAGTAGTAGAGATACCTTTGCTATCACTTCACAGATAGGAGTGACCACTTTACTCAAAAAAATCTTCCTCATCCCCTCCATAGCTGGTTTTACATTCTCGTCAGTCATGGGGCTAACATTGCTAGCTAGTGTATCGTACAGTTCAAAAGCCATTTAAAAAAGATGCAAGTCATCCAACATTATGGATTGAGCGTAACAACCGATTGTTCAAGAATGTTAAAAGATCGCTTGAAGAGTTACGGGATAGTATAATGGTTACGGTTCGTTTAAGGCTTATGACGTTCAGATTCAAGAATATCGTGAATGTGACTTGTATGCTTGACCGTTGGAAGATGCCTAAATCTTTTAGGCTCTATGGTTGCTGATTTCTTTTGCTATGGATGTCGTTCTTTCTTCTTGTGGCTTGGAAGATCGTACGGGTTCTTGGTTTTCTAGTTGGAATAATCATTTGTGAGTTGTACTATTTTTTCCTTCTCCAAGGTTTTTCTCACGGGGTTTTTTTTGGGAAGATTTTTTAAGAAAGCAATCTCACGTGAGTAGCTATCTTCAGTGCTCTTGGCTGATTGACATTAAAGCTTGGAGATATTTCAAATCGAATTGGGATGATGCTTAGTGTTTTAGTCTTCTCTTTAGAGGCATGTCTCTTTTGAGTTTAGTGGTCGTTTCAAGCGTTTGTGCTTGAGGTTAATGTGGCATTTCAGCCTCATTCCATTGTACTTAAAATTTTCTGCGATTAATACAATTTACCGGGGTAATCCCCTTTACCCAAAAAAAGTCATCCAACATGAATAATAGCATCAATCTGAAGAGATAAAGCGAGATAAGAGCACAAGAATTTAAAAACAAAGCTCCCGGGCTACAAAATTATGTCATTGTAGTATTGATGTACCACTGTTTAATAACGAAAATATTTACTGATTGTCCCATTATTTTTAGCTTATTCTTATCTGAAAGAGGGCATAATCATCATATGCCACAGTAATCATACATGATGGTAGATGTAGTAAAGGCACTCATGAATCTTAAAATTGCAGCCTCTCCCCAAATAAGAAGATATATAACCATATAAAATAATTAGGCTGTTGAAATCCTAATCTTTATAATTCTTAGCAACTACATAAGACATTACATAAAATCAAAGCCTATATATATATGATATAATTTTTTTTTATAAAAACATAGGCAATTGGTAACTAAAAATTAGTAAACAAATTACCTTTGCGTTCATTAATCTCTTCTAGGTATATGAATTTATTAGACGCCATGTTGCTCATGTTGATGTTGTCACATAATTAAGCTTGAACTATAATGATATTGTTTCATGATTATTCGATTGTTGGTGATGATGATCGATGATATCATATTAATAGATGATATAATGGCGATGATTATGATAAAGATGTGATTTATAATGTTTTAGATAACAATAGTAATTATATTAGGAATGTAACTCACATCACGATTGTATGTTTATTAATCTAATTATTCCTTAATAAGGAATGTTCCAATTTTTTTTATTAGTTTTTAACATTTAAATATAACGTTCTAAAGAATAAGAATGTTTCTTATTAAGAAAACAATCTTTTTTTTAAATAGAAAGTTTTCCCCTTTACGTTTTGTTTTACTAGATAAAAGATTTTTCCATATCCTCTTCTCTCGTAAAGGAACATGATAATTCTGGAGCGATATAAATCACATTTGTACGTTTTGTTATTGATCGCCAATTTATATTTTTACGTCAAATCTTACGGTCTAATGAAATGATTAGTAACGATTTAATTCTTAACCTTTGCCCAATTATCAATGGTTGAACCCCAACCACAACGAGCCCACATGCACTGGTACAAGCCCATTCAGTTAAGCGGTCAGATTAATAACATACCCGTCGTCTCGTCCTAAATAAATTTTTTTTGAACGGCAAACTTTTTATTAAAAAACTACACTCTAGCAAGACGTTAGAGAGAAATTACAAAAAAATAAGATAAGGATGCTGGATCCAATTCTCCCAACTAAACTTCCTATTACATCTAGACGAACACCAAGTAAAAGAACGAGCCATGATGTCAGCGAAAATAACTGATCGTCTTGGTTTTATGTTCATAAAAATCATCTGGTTTCTGAAATTCCAAACATGTCACCATGAGATATAAAACACCCCTTCTAGAATACTTTTAAGCTTAGCTTCCATCCGAATGGACTTCAGCCACGAAAACCATTCCGGATACGAGATCACCTGCTGCCAATCTGAATTCCACCAACGACATATTCGTCTTGACATAAGAGATGCAAGGTCGCAGCAGAAAAGAATATGTGAAACGTCTTCATTTGAGAGATTACAAACAGGACACATTGGAGAATCTAAAGGAATACCTCGATGAATGAGATTACTCTTTATTGTCAGCCTATCATTTCGAACTTTCTACGCAAACACATTCACTTTATTCGGAATACACTTAATCCAACGAGTAGCATCAGATTCCTTAGGTAACATAAAGTCGTCTATCATAGAACGAACATCCTTTACCATAAAATCGCCACTCCCATTTAGGTCCCAAACCCAACGATCCGTCGAGTTAGAAAAAATAAAAGCCCCAATCAAATCCTGAAGCTGCATATATTGATGTAATTCAACACCACCCCGAAAATTACGACGGAACGTTTGATCAAGAGCATCTATTTGATTAATCAAATTCATAAATATAGATCGACTGGTTAGTTGAAATGGATATTGTAAAGATTACGGAAATTATGATTGAATATAAATAGGAAATTGCTTCCCAAAAGCAAGTGCTCAAACCATCACCCACACGTTTTTTACAGTGGCATACTAAATCAATACCCCAAACTTTCAAAGACTGCACTTCACGTAAAATGGAAACCCACGGAGAACCGTTAGCAACCTGAACACAATTAATATTATTACCATAGATAGCACGAACCAGCCGAAACCATAAGGAATCCTCCTTAGAAATAAACCGCCACACCCACCTGAATAATAAAGCCATGTTTAAAGCAAAGAAACTCGAAACACCGAGCCCACCATTCTTTTTTGCAGCTAAAACTTTTTTCCACTTAATCCATGTAATCTTCTTATATCCACCATCAAAACCATTAACGAACTTACTCCGTAAACTTTCCATCACATTCAAGACAGTTTTTGGAACTCTATAAAGAGACATAGCATATATCGGAGTGGCACCAAGAACAGCTTTTAGCAAGGTAAGATGACCCCCAATAGAAAGAGTTTTAGACTTCCACTTAGAGAGACGCGACTTAAGTTTACAAAGAGTATCCTCCCAAGCTCGAATTTTAAACGTGGAAGATCCAACGGAAACCCCCAAATATTTAAAAGGAGTTTTGAGAATAGAGCATCCGAGCTTAGACGCAGCTTTAGCGATATCATTATGGTTAACACCTACACCCATCAAGCTGCTTTTTTGCACATTTATTTTCAATCCCGAAGTTAAATAAAAACAATGAAGAACATGAAGAATACGATCAAGATTCGAATCAGACCACTCACCTACGAACACAGCGTCATCCGCATAGAACACATGAGAAATCATGACTGAATTGTCGATCACAATACCTTTGTACATGCCTGCTTCTACAACTCTTGAGAACGACAAATGAAGGGATTCCATAACCAATATAAATTGCCGAACTAAGACAACCCGAAATCCACGATCTCCATTTAGAACCAAAGCCAAAAGAGCGAAGAACATCATCAAGAAAATTCCATCTTACCGAATCATAAACTTTAGCAAAATCTACTTTAAAAAGCATGGCATGTTGCTTCTTTCTTTTACACCAAGACAACAACTCATTGATAATAAAAGGCCCGCCAAGGATTTGCCTACCGGATACAAAAGTCGTTTGAACATCAGAAACAAGATCAGATATAACTGATGACAAACGATTCGCTAAGATTTTAGTAATAACCTTATACATACTACCAAGTAAACTTATAGGACGAAAATCGCTTACAAACTTCGCATCTGGAACCTTTAGAATTAAGGCAACGAAAGAAGAATTACAACCTCTCGGAAAGTTACTATGATCAAAAAACCATTGAATTGCCTTACAAAAATCTGGCCTAACAAGAAACCAGAATTTTCAAAAAAACTCAAAAGTATACCCATCTGGACCAGGAGATTTATTTTCACCACATTCCCAAGCCGCTTTACGAATTTCATCCGTGGACACATGATTTTCTAAATCCATTATCTATTCCTGAGAAAGCCTATTCGGAAAAGTGAAATTAATGCGGCTGCAACCTGACGACGGATGATGAAAACGAGAAGCAAAGTGATTCCTAAACGCTTCTTTAACACGAATAGGCTCGACAATCCATTCTCCATCAACCATAACGCCACGGATAGATAAATTCGCGCGTTTTTTATTAATAATACCATAAAAAAACTTTGTATTTTCGTCACCCTCTATCGCCCATTTTAACTTTAGCTTTTTGAAAACTATCACGCGCATCAACATATTTTTTTTCTTGGAGAGATTGCATAAGATTCATTCGAAGGAGAAGAAGCTCTTCACTAGCTTCACCACAATCTAACTTTTTGTCTATGTCACCCAACTTCAGTTTTGTATCTTTGATGAAAAGGTTATGGTTCTTTTTTCTATCAATAACCCACTCACGAATAGCTTTTTTCAGCCCTTGCAATTTCTTTTTGAATATAACCATGTCATTTCTATCTTCTAGCTGCAAACCATTCCACGAATCAGCCACTAGATTATCAAAACCATCCCATGAAAACCACGAATGAAATAGACGAAAAGGCGTAGCTCCATAGTCCACGAAAATCTCACGTAAAATAATAGGACGATGATCAGACAAGTGTCTATCCAAACAAAAGGATGAAATTTGAGGAAACATAGATAGTAAACCTTCTGATAACATGAATCTATCTAATTTACTCATCTTCTGAGCCGATGGATGAGACCACGTAAAAGAGTAACCTTCCAGATGTAAATCAATAAGACCCGAATCGGTTATAAAAGCATTAAAATCATTCGCACCACGAACATTAAAACTCGATCCCAAACGCTCTTCTTTCGATCTAACTTCACTAAAATCTCCCATAACAATACATTCCCCATTCCAACGATCAATAAGGTGAGTAATATATTGCCACAATGTACGCTTTTCTGTAACCGATTGCGGAGCATATATAGCAATAATAAGGATCTTAGACATAGTCGGCATCCACGTACCATACACAGCTATGAAATTATCTAAGACAGTATGACATTCTTTTTGGAATATATTTGATTCCCACATACAAACTATACCTCCAGAATTACCTATAGAATCACTAGACAGATAGATAAAATTCGAATTGCCCCAAATATACTTAGCTTCCATAATCGAAAAATTCTCCATCTTTGTTTCTTGTAACGCCAAAAAATTCACTTTATGTAAGACATTTAACTCCTTAATCCAATCTTTTTTAGCCTTGGATCCGAGGCCTTGAACATTTAAGGAGAGAATATTCATTTGAACACATCATTTACTCCTTGTGTCCCAATAATGTTCTCCAAATCCTTCATACATCCTTCCATTGTATAACTCATGGTACGACCTAACTCAATCATATCGTCCATAACTTCTAAGATAGAACCACCTTTTTTGTTAAAGATAATTTTCAAAAATGATAAAGATATAAAAAGATAATTTTTTGAAAATTATCTTTAACTGAATCATATCGTCCCTGCTACTACGGATATGAAAAATGATGTTTCGTCGATATGTTGTGTACAACATCTATTCATCTAATCATCTAATATGGGAATTGTAGTTACTTTTGATGTTATCTTTGTTTTTGTTAAAATGTTAAATCAAAATACGATTTTGAACAAGTGGGTCGAAGATAAAGATAGTTTGAACTTTGAAAGTAAGGATGAAAATGTGTGGTAGGTTTTGTAGGTGGTCTCGTCAGAGGAGGAGTGTGTTGTACTTGAGATATGAGGTATTGTGTACTAGACAGAGTACCCAACCCACAGGGCTCATGATATAAACGAGTCGGAATTTAACCCGCGCGTTGCGACGCGGGTTAATTTGTTAGTCCGGCGTATTGGTTAAGCAAGTTTTGTTACTGTTAGTGCGGCGTGTTGATTAAGCAAGTACGTATGCCAGGAGCATTGCAATATTGGCGTCGTTTTTTTGCGATTTGAAGATTTTTTTGGCGATATTTTTTTCCTGAAAATTCGTAAATAGTTAAAAGTTGATGGTACGTTTTGTAAAAAAAAATATTACTTTTGGGCCAGGCTAGTTTTTTTTGGGCCGCTGTTTTGGACTTGAGTGTAAATATAATTGGGCCAAATGGTTTTGTAATTTTTTTTCCACTTTGGGACAGATGTTGGGCAGATTTTAGGCAAATTTTTTAGCGCACTTTGTTTGGCAATGTGGCACTATAGCATGAAAGAGTGCACAAATGTTTGTGTCATAGTATAGAGTGGCGTGTTGGTGAAGCAAGTTTTTTTTTTACTGTTAGTGCAGCGTGTTGATTAAGCGAGTACGTATGTCAGGAGCATTACGATGTTGGCCTCGTTTTGTTCACGATTTGAAATCTTTTATGCCAATAATTGTTTCCTGTCAAAAGTCGTAAATTATTAAAAGTGGATGGGGGGTAGCGTTATTGTAAAAAAAATTTTTTTAGTTTTGCGCCAGGCTAGTTTTTTAGGCTGCTGTTTTGTACTTGAGTATAAATATAATTGGACCAACTGATTTTGTAATTTTTTTTGAAGATCTTTTTGGCGATATTTTTTTTTGTAAAGTCGTAAAGAGGTAAAAGTTGAGGGTACGTTTTGTAATTTTTTTTAGTTTTGGGCTAGGTTTTGTAAAAAAAATTTGAAGATCTTTTTGCCGATATTTTTTTCTAAAAAGTCGTAAATAGTTAAAAGTTGAGGGTACGTTTTGTGATTTTTTTTGTTTTGGCCAGGCTAGTTTTTTTTGGACTGCTGTTTTGGACTTGATCGTAAATATAGTTGGGCCAACTGGTTTTGTAATTTTTTTTTTGTTTGGGTCAGATTGTGGGCTAATTTTTTGGGCCACAAGAGTACCCTATTACCCATAGGGCTCATGATATAAACGAGTCGGAATTTAACCCGCGCGTTGCGACGCGGGTTAATTTGTTAGTCTGACGTATTGGTTAAGCAAGTTTTGTTACTGTTAGTGCGGTGTGTTGGTTAAGTTTTTTTTGCGTGTTGATTAAGCAAGTACGTATGCCAGGAGCATTGCAATATTGGCGTCGTTTTTTTGCGACTTGAAGATTTTTTTGGCTATATTTTTTTCTTGAAAATTCGTAAATAGTTAAAAGTTGATGGTACGTTTTGTAAAAAAAAAATATTACTTTTGGGCCAGGCTAGTTTTTTTTGGGCCGCTGTTTTGGACTTGAGTGTAAATATAATTGGGCCAACTGGTTTTGTAATTTTTTTTCCACTTTGGGCCACATGTTGGGCCAGATTTTAGGCAAATTTTTTAGCGCACTTTTTTTTTGAACGGCGATTTATTAAAACACTAGCAAGGAGCTAGATCAAACAAGAACAATATAAGGGTTCTTAAGCCAATCGTCCCATTTGAACGACGCTTTACATCTGAATTTACACCAATAAAAAGAACTAGAAACTA
>BQNB010025704.1:0-55739 GCA_026074375.1 Tanacetum coccineum
TTAACGTGCTTTTGCAACTAATGTTGCACAAAGTTAGATTTATATATTTGTAGCTAGCCAAGATTATTAAAGTGATGAAAAGACCAAAAGAAGAGAGAAAAAGGAATATTTGTGCATGTATGAAAAATTCCTGACAAATGCAAGTCTTGTGGAGTATATTCGAGAAGATAATGTTATAAAGTTAGTGGTCCAAAGATTCAATCGTAAGGCACAAGACGGGAAACGTGAAAACAAAAGAACAAAAGAAGCTAAGTCAAAAAATAATGGAAACCTCGTTGTTCCCGACACACCTCCACCATTTTGGCCATAACTTGAGCATACGAACTATGTTTGACTTGATGATAACATCAAATATTTAATACTTTTTTGTATCAAATTCCCTATTAAAATGCTTGTAATTATCTCATAAATGACTGAAAATGGTACTTAATTACTTAGTTGTTGTTTTCGTGAAGAAATCGAGCATTTGTGCATGAAACACGGGATTTGGACACAAAAGCGAGCAAATATGGATTTTTAAGACGTTTTACGGCGTAACCACCCCGCAAAGGTTACACCGTAACATAATTAAGGCAAGAATGGTCATCACCAAGGTTACGGCGTAATCACTTGCATAGTTTACGCCGTAACACATCTCATTATGGAATGATGACTCATCCGAGTCAGCTTTACGGCATAACAAGGACTTAAAGTTACGCTGTAACATAAATTTTGCTTACGATAAGGAAGCCTCCATTATCATGATTATGGCGTAACCACACACAATGGTTACACCGTAACAAGTTTGAAAAGTATAAATAGAGCCCTCATTCTGTATATTCAGGATCAACCCTTCTACCACAGCATCAAGGGGCGAACCAAGCTTCCAAAGGTCGAAGAAAACAATCTGAAGTCAAAGGGAGAAATCACTTTACTTACTTTTTCATTTAACCATTCATAAACAAATCTTGTAAGAATTATGAGCTTTCAATCAATGAATCCCTCCATTATTTCTTACTGTTTTGTTACCATGAGTGGCTAAGCACTTCTAGTGCTGGCCTAGTTATGTAATTACTAATGTTTTGATTAATGTTTCTTGTTTAATTACCGTTTTATTAGATATCCTTATAGCTTGTCATAGATCCCTGTATTTTGGCAATATTAAAAGGTAGTTTGATTCGGTTAGTACTTTTATTAGGCAAACCGCTGAACTTAGGATTACAAAGGTACTAAGATAAGTTGGAATTTATCCTAGTGTAGGAATAGATCTGATCACCGCCTTAATTACCCTAAATACTTAATAAAGCGCATGAACTCTTTCAGAGAGGGTTTATAATATATTTAGGTTATAGACAAGTCTTTTGGATGGTTGGTACTTAATAGCTACAACCAGGATACCTTAATATCGAGACTTTCGAGCAATTGGGATCCATGGGAATATAGTACATACCTCGAACGTCAATTCAGGCTATCAATATTAGAACACTAATAAAATGATACTTAGACTTTGCACTTGGAAACATGTCATATACAGTAGTAATGAAGTAACTAGGTTAGCATGCTTTTCTCCCTATTGTCTTCTTTTTAATTTACTTTTTCGTATTTACTTCCTGTCTTAATTCTCAAAATTATTCAAAAACCATTTTCAAACTTGTGACATTTCAAATTATAACTAATTTAAACTTAGCTCTTGGGACGACCTCGGATTTACCAATCCTACACTACACACGACCGGGTTCTCTACCCGTTAGTGCGTGTTGACATTGGTGAACGAGTTTTTATAAATTTAAACCTTGTTATATTATATCTTTAAAAGAAAATACGCATCATGTTTTTGGCGCCCTTGCCGAGAGCTAACATTAGTTGTAATTTGAAAATTTTGTATATATTTTGTTTTTATTTCGGCATTTTCTTGTTAGTTTTCCATTTTGAGTATATTCTACCGGTTTTCTTGTTAATTTTCAGATATAGGAGATGATGTTGATATCAACATACTCACTATGGAGCAATACCTGGCCTTGATTCAAGATAACATTAGACCAGGCATAGTAAAATCGGGCGCGGAGGGTAGGCTCAGCGATCGGGTTGGCAGTGCGGGAGAGAGGACGGCGGCGGGGGGGGGGGGTGTGGGGGGGCGCTGGTGGGAGGTTGGTGGGCGGGGGGGGAGTGGGGGGGGAGCGACGTGGTCGTATCGCGCTTGAGAGCTCTCTTGTGGGTGGGCTCTGAGGGCAGTTAGGCAGAGGAATCGCTGGTAGGTCGGGTAGGCGGTGGGAGGGGGGGTAGGAAGGGGGCGCGATAGCGGGGTGCGCGTCACACACTATGGTAGAGGGCTATGGACGTTCACATAAGGGGGGGGAGGGCGCGTTGAGGAGATGTGTGTTTTGTGGATACTGATGAATGATGTAGAATAAAGTGAGTCAGATTTCAGCTGAAATCACAGAGCTATACATTATATGAAGCTACTCTACGACATAGTATTGTGGACAGACGACTCGCGATTGATAACGGCACTACACTTGTGACCCATCCAATGAATCTCAAGCTTTATGGCGGGAATAAGACCTTCAAACTTAGCTCATAAGTCTTACTCACACAGAATGACAAAATCCCATGACAGCGACACATTTGCATACAGAGTATGTCTGCCGATTGAGATACACAAGCTCTTACTCATTTATCTCTCTACATTCCCACTAGACTGTCACTCACGAGTGCCAGTCCATTCAAATCCGAAGGACTGATACTACTCGCGTACTTACCTACAGTCAGACATTATCTCAACCTCTCTAACAGCATAGGAAGCGACATCACATTCGTAGCGCTTCATCACATGTCAGAATCTACTCAGGAACAAATATCTAAGTGCCGCGCTCGTCTTCAGAAACAGTTGATCTATGCATAACATGAAATAACTCTATGATCTCACGCTTATCTTTCTCACAAACAACGCATGCACGAGAAAATACGAACAAATTCATCCGTCAATTTTCTGTCAACAAGAAGTACTGCCGCCGACACTACGATCATATCATCGAATGCTCTGCGAGGACAGTAGTAGTCTCGATCATTAATTCAACATCGAACCTGGAAATTCACATCAATGACTCCAGGACAGGCCTTCACAACATTGGTCTATATCACATACCTATTGCGGATTAGAACGAGTTCCTACCCACATAAGGCTTGACTCTAAAGGGTTCATTCCTCTAATGTCACCAGCTTAAGCCCTTAAATCAATACAAGTCATGGCAGACCATTCACATTATTGGTATGATGAAGCAACCACTAAGGAAAGAATCAACGATAGCCTAGATAACATTGATACACAAAAACTTAAAGAAAATATTCATGCCATTCAAGCAAGTTTCAAGAATTATGAAGGGGCGCATCTAACCAAGGAGTGTCCTCTTAAAAAAGAGGATAAGGTAGTTGAGCAAAGCAAGTATATGAGATCCTTAGAGGAAACCATCATCAAATTCTATGAAGAATCAATTAAAAAATAGGTCGCGGATGATGAATAGGTTAAGAAATTCATCGAAAACACAGACTCAAACATAAGGGCACTTAAAACTACAACAAAGAACCTGCAAGAAAAAGCAGATCAATTAACCCAAACAGTCCTCACCAATATAAGTAAAAGAGTCAAGGAAAAAATGAAAATGGGTAAGAATGACATGAAGGAGCCGGTTCCTCGTGGCTTACCTATTGAACTCCCATATGTATAACCTATGCCATTCTTGAGACATTTGAAGGGACAAAAGGGTAACCTTTACAAAATTCGCGAAGCTATTTGTATGATTGGAACTCCTGTAAAGACTAATAAAGAGAATACAGATGGATAACGGTTGTGATATTACGATCAAGGATGTAGAAAAACTTTGGAAAATGCTCACACCTACCATACACACTTTACCCAACCTTGAACCAGTGGAGCAACCGTGTATGCCACTAAGCCGGTTCTGTGATAAAACTATTGTTGTAAGGGAAGATGAACAGAATAATGATATTCCCTTACAAGATGGCGTAATGCGACCTTTGACCCCTCAGACTGCCCACATCATACCACCTGATGATGTAGCACCGGCTACCAGTCTTATTTTAGACAAGCATTTGAAAGATTTCAAGGAGTAGTTTTCTTATATTACCAGGGTTGTCGAAAAGGCATATGGTAACCTTGTTAATGATGTACAAGACCTCTCAGATATAATAAAGGCATATGATTTTGAGACCTTCATTTGGAAATTACTACACCAAGTAAGCCAATCATCACGCAAAACCGGTAAGACAAAAAGGGAAATGGAATCTCATCAATGGTATGGTTCTAATTTATCATTTCCTAATCCAGTAGCAAATTTACACCCTCATGGTGTTCACTGCTACTCTCACTCGCACTTGATTTCAAGTGAGGGGAGGAACACCCTATTACTTGCCAAATAAGGTTAGAGTCAAGCTGGTGACTCAAACAAAAACAAGCGCTTCATGTGAGGCATCCCATGCCTATTTTTTATGTTTTATTTATGCATATTAGTTAGTTTGTATGTTTCTTACTTGTTTTTATGAGATCTTAATAGCAAGGAGACAGAATTCGATATCATCTCGACTCGTAATCGTGTAGATGCAGCAATTATGACATAACTAATATAGTTACACCGTAAACATTATAATTACGACGTATACCCTTCATTGGTTACATTGTAACTAAATTTAACCCTTAAACTGTTTATCATAGGATTATGGCGTAACCATGGTTACGCCGTAACCCCTTCTTGCAAAACCTTAAAATAAGTTTGAAACATTTACAAAACTGTGTATATTTTAAATGAACTTTGTGGGTATGTTCTCTTGAAATCCTGACGAGACTTTACTCGTCCACTTGGGCCACTAAGTGGTTTAAAAGGCTTGTTGCATTCGCTAAATGCAACCGTGATCCCTACGAAAGTGTGTTAGTTTTCTTGTACATTTTTTTGTAAGCATTTAATACATTTAGGTTTGTTTAGTGATTTCAGGCGAAACGACATTGCTCAAGAGGCGCTTAATGAGAATTCATCCCATGTCACCATCATATGAAGCTTAAAGCAATACTTAGGGGAGCTTCTTATTCTAATTCTACTTTTATTTTTAATTCCTTTATTGTACAATAGGGACACTATACAAACCAAAAGGGGGGATGGGAGTAGAATTACCACTGTGACCTATATTTGCCTACGATTTTCTTGTTTTCTTCAAAAAATGGTGCCATGATGCATCTTTTCTATTAAATATTATTTACCAAGTTTTATATTTATAAAACTCGTTTCCCCTATGGTCTATAATGCACTAACGGGTAGAGAACCCGATCGTGTGTAGTGTAGGATTGATAAATCTAAGGTTGTCCCAAGAGCTAAGAGCTGGTATAAAATCTAAGTTTAAATGGTTGTCACGTTTAAAAGCTGTTTAGAAGATTATATTGCAAGAGAATAAATGAGAGGAATTAAACTGTTTTTATTCAATCAATGGAATTGGTATAGTGGAAAACTACTAAGAAGATGAACACATTTACCGAATTAAATATCCTAAGTTTAATTATCTTGATATCAGGTGCAATGTCTAATTCTATTTTATTAGTGTTCTAATATTGACAGATCCAAATTGACGTTCGGGGTCTATCCTATACTTCCATGGATCCCAATTGCTCGAAAGTCTCGATGTTAAGGTATCCTGGTTGTAGCTATTAAGTACTGACCATCCAAAAGACTTGTCTATAACCTAAATAGATTATAAAACCCTCTCTAAAAGAGTTCCTGTGCTTTTTTAAGTATTTATGGTAATTAAGGCGGTGATCTGATCGATTCCTACACTAAGATAGATTCCAACTATTCCTAGTACCTTTATAATCCCAAGTTCAGCGGTTTGCTTAGTAAAAGGACTAGTTGGATCAAAACTACCTTTCAATATTGCCAAAACGCAGAGATCTTTGACAAGCTATAAGGATATCTAACAAAGCAAGTATCAGCCAAAGAGATCAAAAATAAAAAACAAAGAATAATTAACAAATTAAATAGCAAGAACAAAAATTAAGCATACTAAATATCAAGCATCAACAAATTAAGTCAAGATCAAATAAATTATAAAAATAATTAATTATTATCAAACTGTAATAGTTGAGGAATCATGTACAAATCATGCTAAAATAATGCTCCCAATCTTCTAGTTGGATTTCGTGACGAACCCTGAAGGATTCGCCCTATACCCGAATCAAGCAGCTAAGCAAGCTGCTCTTTTTCCCTTATTCTCCTTCTGTTCGTCGCACAAGAAAACCACACGAATGGAATGAATAAATTATGTACCCATGATGTCCTATATATAGTTAATAGGAACTTTGGTCATTGTACGTGTTTGCCCCCTCGTCTTCATTATCATTTATAGTTTATTATTAAAACTTCTTAAATTCTGCGCAACTTTAGTCCCTGTGACGAGTCGTCGTTACGGCGTAACGACATCGACCGCGTTACGCTGTAATCATTCTGACGCAACATTCTAATATTATTTGGTAGAAAAATTGGTTACGGCGTAATTACATCAACCCGTTACGCCGTAACCCTTAGTCAGCATCAATATCTTCATTAATAATTAATTGCGGCGTAACTCCTACGGGACGGTTACGTCGTAATTCTTCTATCTTTGCAATACTTCAATCTTGTTCATCAATAAAAATATAGTGCCTTACTAAATAATATAGTATTGGTACTATTCTTCATTTGGCTCATAAGCTACTTTATGGAGAAATATAGTAGCCATCCAATGATTTTAGTACTTCTACTAAATAAATTAGTATTAGTACTTTTTTGGCAATTTCTCGCCTTTTTTTTATTCAAATGCCATAAATTACTTGAATTTGGAAAATAAATAAATTAAGTACCGAATTCATATAAAAATTATATAAAGCAAGGCAATAAACGCGAGAATTTGATATGAAAAAATATTAAATATTTGATGTTATCAAATATCCCCCCACTTGACTTCTACTTGCCCTCAAGTAGAACTTCTTAAATAATTCTCAAAAAGATATCTCCCAAGTTATCTAGGAAGATGTGAATTTAAAAATTACCTATGCTAGAAAATTCGAAACTGAGCACCTCTCGAAAGGAAAAAAAAATCACTCTCATACTCTCACTAATATATGTGTTTCATTTTTGGTGATCACTCAACTGCTCAGTCATTGCGAGTATTCTATCAAAAGCTTGGCAAGGATACTAATCTTCACCACTAGAGTCTAGATGCAACTGTTCAAAAAGGCAAATGTGTTGACACAACACAAAGGCTTAAGGGGTGAATCATCCTCTAAATGCAATCTTTACCAAAAGCGTTACACCAACAAGTGCGACGAAACTACACATACACATCCATAACGATGGATGAGACATGTATGATTCCTCACTCGCTCATTCAAGCAAAACCAAAGGTTAGGATGGAGAATGCTATAGGGTATGGATCTTCTAATCTTTCACCAAAATCATTACACCAACAAGGGCGACAAACCATATATACACATCCATAACGATAGAATAGACATACATGATTGCATTCAATACCCCATTCGAGTAAAACCAAAGGTTAAGGATTAGGCATGGGTGCACATTTAATTGGTGATAAATAAAAACACAAAACAAATAGTTTCCTAAGTCCACAATCTCCTCGTCACTAGTCACATTCAAATCCCATAAGGTAAAAACAAAGGTCAAGAATCAAGGGGTCTTCATAATACACGAGTTAATGCGTATGAAATATAAACAAAAAATTATGTGCTATTTTTTTAAAAAACTTTGGGCAAAATCGACACATAATCTAACCATATACATCTAAATCTTCTTATTGTCTATTTCCTTCTACCCCACTTGAGATGTACAAGTGCCTTTATTGTACAAATAGAAACCCTAACTCGAAAAGGAGAGCTAGAAATGACACGGGTTTATAATTACTACCCGTTTTCATACAATCAATACAGATAAGTCTTAAATAACGCCAGCTTGAAACAAGGCGGGAATACCGCCACAATATTAGGCGACATACTAAAGCTGATTTATATTTACTATCAGCTATAAGCAAACTAATAAATACTTGCTTGCATGCTTTTTTTTCACTTTTTTCATTTTTTAATGTAATACAAGGATACAATAAAATAGAAATTAAAGACACGTATATACAAAAGCATCCCCTACTTGAGATCAACTATCTTCTATGTGACACCACGCTCAAACCAGGTTAGTTTAACCAATAGTGTTAGTCTAACTAGGTGTTATGTGATTTGAGTTAGTGTGCAAGATTCAATTAGTGCAGTTAATATTGTGTGATAAGGTATATGAGTTGCAATTGATATGTGAGAAGTTTCAATTTAGATATTTAGTCATAGCATTTTATTGGAAATGATGGTTTTTTATATAGTCATTCATTGGTAATTTCTTTAATCGTAGCATTTGGAAACAATTTATAGTGGGTAATAAGAACATTTGACGTAAATTATATGTAAAGTAAACATTTACTAGTTAGAAATTATGTGTAAACATTTAAAGGTTTTCAAGTAAATACGTAATTTAATTTTAAATATATATATTTATATAATATATATTATATATATATATATATATATATTTAGTAATATATATTTATACTATATATAGGGTGCTGAAAATATTAAAGAAAATAAAAATAAAAAGTAAAAATATAATTTAGGGTGTTTGTTGGGTCGGCATAGGGAGAAAAAGAAGGGAAGGAATCCAAGTTTGATTAGGAAACTAATACCCTAATGATCTCTTATAAATAGATTTCATTGTCAAACCCTAAATTAGTTTTTCTCTTCTCTCCTCTATATATGTGTGGACAGCCAACAAAAAAACAAGGGGAAGCCATCAAATATTTTTAAGAAAAAATTTAGGGTCAAGGATTCTGTGCTTTAATATAAAATGGTTTTTTCATATAATCCTAACTTAATCTTTTCTTTTAATTCAGTTAATTGTAAAATTTTAATTGGCGAAATTAGAGTTTCATAAAAATTCTGTAAATCTGATGTTATGAACATTTATAATTGATTAGGGTATAATAATTTGTTCTTGGATGCGTTTGGTTAGGGTTAATTGTTGTAAAATTCAGAATTAAAACTGAGCAGATTTTTAGGTCAACTTGTAAGAGTCATAACTCGGTCATACAGATAGGTTTTATTGATTTTCTTAAGCCTAAAATTAACTACAGAGAGTCTATTTTCCAACTCAAGTAGTTTCATGAATTGAATGTGAGCATAAGTTAGTCAAAATAATTTTACAAGATTCGTTGTCGAATATGAGTTTTGGGGACAAATTTTGGATTGTGTTTGTAAGGTCAAAAACCATATCAAAACATTTTTTTTAATTGATGAAAATGCTACATTAGTAAGTTTATGATGTCTAAGAATTTATAGAATTTTTCTAGATTTTTTCCAAGTGTCTAAATGGGTCTGGTCGAATCAGGTCACTTTCTGGACACTTTGTGATGTTGGATTTTTTAAAAGTAGTTAGACTTATTATTTTTTTGGAAAAATTACAGTAGTTACAAAACCCATTGAAGTTGATGCCATTCGAAATTGGGAGTCAGAGGAGGTCATTTAGTATTTTATAAAAATTCATAAAGTGACTTCAAAATTCTATAGAAAACTAAAAATGTTATCACTAGTCTAAAACATGTATAAAGCTTAGATAATGTATAAGAATCAGGATGTGATCATTATAAATGTAAATTAGACATTAGTATCCATCGATTGAAAGGTTACATAGATAGGGCCATAAAGCCGTGACCTTGTGTAACCCGTTCATTATGATTGTGTAGATTTATTAGCTGGACTTAATAGCGGCAAATGTCGAAGCTGAGGTGAGTTTCTCGTAGGCCCCTTTTCAAAATATTTTCTAGGGTGAAAATGGATACAAAAATGTTTTTAAAAAGTTTTATTTGCTGTGATTTAATGGTTTTGTATTATTTTTTAAAATGGGACATTGGTTATATATTTGTTATGGGATACAATTATGTGTAAGTTTAATGATACTATGTTGATACATAGATAATGGGAGTTGCTTGTGCCATTTACAGTAAATGTGTGGTATACTTTATTATGATGATTCATAGATACAATGCTGCTTAATTTTTGTGAATGTTGGATCAGAGGTAATGAACTACCTACTTTTGTGAATATGATGGTATGTTATGGTTTGAGGTTACATGATGCATGCTATTACTAGTATGATTGTCAACTTTTTATTTTTATGTTCACAAATTATTATCTTTGTTTTATGTTTAAACCTTCGGCTACACCAACATAATGTTGACACTTGAGAGTACCCATTTTCAGGTGAAGGTAAAGAAGCTTAAGATAGTGAGACTGCTTGGCTAGTAAGACTTTAGAATCCCATGCATTTAAAAACTTACTAGTTATTATCTGCATTTTTATATTTGATATAATTTCGTACTTAATACTTGTTATTTCAGATTTACATTTTATGACTATGTATTGTTGTGTTTCGATTAACCTCGATACAAGTCCCCGCTTGTGTCAAATTTATAATATTTTTTTAGCTATAATAAACACTTGCTTGCATGCTTTTTATTCAATTTTTTCCTCTTTTTTTTGATGCAAGACAAGGATACAATGAAACGGAAATTATAATGCAGACATATATATACATGAGTATCCCCCCACTTAAGATTAACTGTCTTCAGAACCTGACTTTCTTCACATATCCTCTATCCTAACCCACAAATTTTACCAGTGAAACCAAATTAAACCAGCAACTCCTCGATCATAGACTAAAGAAACTACAAGGTACGCTAGGCGAAAGGTGTAATGAAACAACATATAATGGGTTTAACACAAGGAATGGCTCAACCGGGTATACTAGGGGTATCTTGCACTAAAGATGAGTGCAACAAAGGGTTTAATAGGGGGATTGACTAATCAGTGTAAGAAGTCAATATGTACAACACATATATAGGTTATTTAGGATAATCCTAAAATTTGCCTTTTATCACAGCTACACCAATTACACTAGGTGCAATGCTCATTTTGGTGGTCTTGAAAAGATATACCAGTCCAAGTTCTAAAGTTTACTACAGCCACTAGCACACTCATTTTTATTGAATTTATGTATAGGGGGAAAATGGAAAGGCTTATCCTCACATAATGAAATTATAAGGTAGGGTGTGCTCAGTAAAATTTCAACTAATTAAGTAGTGAAAAACATGTCAAAATTTTATTAATGAAACATTTTCAGAAAGAACTAGAAAAAGAAAGGCAAGTATAATCAAATTGGTGTCTATTTCTAATCCCTTCCCCCTACTTGAGTTAAACTTAAGTATATAAAATTAAAATAGGAAGGGTTAGAAATGGAACTGATTACTCCCTAGTATTTTCTTGGTGTGATGAAGAGACAACATGCTCTAAGCCATGCTCCAAGTCTACTTCTTTGAGAAACATCCACCATCACAAGCAACTTCTTCATCTACCTGTATAGCATCTAACTAGTCCGATTTGAGATGCTTCCTCACAGCTTGATTAGCATCCAAGCACCACTCCATGTGCATTACCTGTATAGCTGCAAGAAATACTAATACCAAAAGCATAAACCAAGACAAAAGAACTACAACACATAATATACTAAACAATACAAAATAAACCTAACTCGCTTTCGTAGGAATTACGGTTGCATTTAGCATATGCAACAAGCCTTTTAAACCACTTGGTGGCCTAAGTGGACGAGTGAAGTCTCATGATGGTTGTTAGAGAACATACCCACAAAGTTCATTTATCAAGTATACATGGGTATTAGCCATGATTATGAAGATTTAAATGTTTGGTTTGTTTATACCGATTGCTTAATTTATCGTTGATTGCTTGTTTATGTTTATCAATTCATACTTGTTTACGTGCTTTTGTATGCGACCTACCATTCAATTGGATCTAGTGATACCGACCAAGTTAGTTAGATGCCGGGATGGCTCTCCATATAGTAATTTATATATCTAGAACAATAGGATCACAATTAATGCCCTATATTTACCATTGGTTTATTTACCATTGGTTTATGTGAACAAGTTGGACTAGCAGATGACCTAGGATCAACAAATAACGTACCTTAAATGTATGAATAAATAAATGCTTAATGCACTTTATGATCAAAGAAAATTTTTATTCAACCTCAAACTTTTATAAAATATTGTAAACATTGTTATAAACATCACAAAATATTTTCTGCATTTAAAAAAAATGTTTTATTTAAAATAAACATTTTGAATTTCAAATTTTCGAACCTAAAACGGCTAGAAAAAGTCCAGTAAACACCTCCCCTGAATAGGACAAAAAGGGAGTGTCTGAAAATGGGCGGCCCCCTTAAGGGGATCGGCCATAGACCCCGCTCCTCCAGTTTGTCCTATAAATACTGGACTATTCCCCAACATTTTTCTTCACCTTTGCACTATTCTTTTGTTCTAAATTTGCACCCATCTCTCATCAATCATTTGATCATTTAATCCATATAGCTTTGTTTCCAAGTGATCTATGCTCAATTCCTCAAGTTCAAGTGAAGAATACTAGATATATCAAGTGAAGAAGTATTACACCTTAGTGTGCATAGCAATCTTGTTGCATTCATATCACATATTTGTAAATCAATTGTATATCTTGTAAGTTGTGTGTAGTAGCTAGATCTTGACGATCTTTGTAAGTATAGTTAGATCGTGGTGATTTTAACAAGTAGTGTTAGATAGTTGTGATATAAGTAGTGTAGTGAAGTGAAGTCTTGAAGTTGTGAAGTTGTGAAGTTGTGAAGAAGTTGTGAAGTTGTGAAGAAGGTGTGAAGTTGTGAAGAAGTTGTGAAGTTGTGAAGAAGGTGTGATATTGTGAAGAAGTTGTGAAGTTGTGAAGGAGTGAACAAGTCGTGAAGTTGTGTTGTGATAGATTGGTTCTAGCTAAGATTAGAACTCGACATTTAGCTTTGTGTCGTAAATCCGTGTAAGCAACGTTGTGTACGGTTTTCTCCGTCATAAGGGAGCTTGTTGACATAGTGAAGAAAACTCTCGAGTTTGGTGCTCGGGGAGTGGAGTAGGGCGAAGAGGTGCTTCGTTACCGAACCACTATAAATCCTCGCGTTGTGGTTTGATTGTTCTTACTCTGATCTCTTGTCTTTACTTTTATCTTTTCATATACTTTATATTGTTCATATTGTGCAAGCATTGAATTCACAAAAAGTCGAATCTAAGTTTTACAAACAAACATAAACGTTAAATTAAAAAGTGGTAAAACTATTCAACCCCCCTTCTAGTTTTCCACAATTGGTATCAGAGCAAGGTTAAACAAGATTTTTAAAATAAATTGTATTTTAAAACTTGAATGATCTATGGAATCGGAAAAATATTTAGAAGGGAAATCTATGCAAAGACCACCACTATTTGAAAGTGATGGATTTATTTATTGGAAAAATAGATTCGAAACTTATGTGAAATCAAAAGATCTAGATCTTTGGCATGTTATTACCGATGGTGATTTTCCTCCTATTCAATTTAATCCCGAAACTAAAAATGATGAAATTGTATCTTTTTGTTAATAAACAAAAATGATGATCTTAAAAAGAAACTTGCTAAAAATAATGAAGCCAAAATAGTAATATATAATGCTTTACCTCGTAAAAAGAATATGAAGAATTTTGATGTGTCAAACGCAAAAGAAATTTAGGATACTTTGTTAACACTCATCAAGGTATAATCAAGTCAAACGAACAAAATGTGATCTCTTGTTTCAACAATAAGAACATTAATGATTTCGGATGGATGAATCAATAGATAATGCCTTTGCTAAATTTAACACTATTATTACTAGTCTAAAGCACTTGATGAAGGTTTTTCTAGCAAGAATTGTGTTAGGAAATTTCTTAGGGCATTGCATCCTAAATGGCGCGCAAAAGTCACGGCAATTGAAGAATCAAAGAATCTAACAACTCTTTCACTTGACGAACTTATTGGAAATTTAAAAGTCTATGAAGAAGTATCAAAGAGAAAATGATACCGCAAACCAGTCACAACAATGCAAATGAGAACATGTAGATCTATTGCTTAAAAGCATAGAAAGGAATTATAGTGATGGAGATGTTCAACCTCGATGTTAAGATGAAGAATACGCCATGGCCGTAAGAAACTTCAAGAAATTCTTCAAAAGACAAGGACGATTCGTAAGACAACCATATGAAGAAAGAAAATCATCTCAAAGAAATAAAGATGACAAAAATAGGAAAAGCGAAAGAAAATGCTTTAAGTGCGGAGATCCAAATCATTTCATCGGAGAATGTCCGAAACAATTAAAATATCAAAACCAAAAGGCGTTCGTTGGAGGATCTTGGAGTGATAGCAACGATGATGAAGAGGAGAAAACAAAGGACGAAAAATGTCTTATGGCTAAAGATTCAAATGAGGTACTTTCCGAAACCGAATACTTTAGTGATGACCAATCATTACTAGACGAAAATGACTTAGATAATGAATATAGTAGACTATGCAAATTAGGACTAAAAGTCATGGCTAAAAATAAAACTCTAAAACAAGCTAAAATAGAATTAGAAAATGAAGTACTAGAACTAAAAGATAAATCATTAGGGGTGGAAATAAGGTAGGAAGTAATTGAAGAATGTAAATTATGTCAAGAACTTAAGCTTGAAAATGAGAACCTTAGAAATGAAATATCTAGGATAAATCAATTTAATAATAGTAGTCACTCACTTAAGAAAATAATAAGTTCTCAAAAGTCACTTGCGGAGATAAAAATCCGGATTTAGTTTTAATTTTACAAGGATCACCTAGCGAACCAAACAAGTTACGTTTGTAAAAGCTCATGAGTCGAGTCAAAAGAAAAATGATGAATCATATTTCCAAAAGTTTTGACTTATAAATAATACCAAAATTCCCATGCAAGTGATGATGAGATAATCGTTTTACAAACCTTCTTTTAAAACCAGGATCGGATTATACAAACCTACAATGGGTTCTAAAACACCTCCTCAAGACGATACAGGAAAATTCCCATCCTCGTTTCCAAAACACCTTAACCTAGGAGAGACCAAGGTAGACCAAATCACTCTAACACTAGTCATAAAATGAGGAATCATCCACATCAACCAAGCTTTTCTCAATGTGGAAGATGTTCACCGTGCATGTGTTCAAACCAATTGCAAAACATGTTCAGAAACAATAACTTCGGACCCATAAAATGATGGGGACCAAATGGCTAAATCATCTTATCTTCCGAGGTTAATCATCCACATACACTCTTTGTCTTCGGATTAAGAATTTCATGATAAGGTTCCATTGTGCCTTTATTCGTGACTATTGTGAAGACATTAAATGAAGAGTATTTTAAAGAACTAAGGTACGTTTTGTTTTTTTTTCCCTAAACTATTTTTTTTTTCCCAATATTCGTAATGTATAGATTATAAGTAAATGTCTATGTGTTAGTATGTTGATGTAGTATAATTAGTTCTTAGAAAATAGTATATTCTCTAGAAATACCATTTGTTGGTTTTCTAGCTTTGATGAGATTAGTTCATTATGAACTATTCTTTCGCGTATATTTTAGTCATACAAAATGGATATCTTCTATGACCACGTAGCAAAATCCCGTAGATGAAGAAGAGCAAGCTAGTGGTTAATAATTAACATAGAAGTAGGATTAGTCGCGTGAAGATCATTGACACACTATGGATGAAACAAACTCCCTTCGACCCCAACGATCGTCTCGGATCCATGTCAACCATCATCTACGTCCATCAAAATCATTGTTGATTTTCTCTACTACGTCATGCTATTTCCATACTTTCACAAATTCATTCTCATTCGTATCAAATAATATTCAATTTAATGTTTCCTTTTCAAAGAAACGAATTCATCCTCCTTGCAAGAAAATTCATCCTTTATCACCTCTAAATTGACATATTGATTTTCTCGTCGAAATAGTTAAAGACATTTTTGTCTCTGAGGGGCGGCCCCCTTAAATTTAGGGGGACCGGCCTTAATTATTTAAGGCCAGACCGGCCACTGAAAAAAACTAAGCAACCACTCTTTTCAGTCGAAAATACATCAGCAAACACAATTTTTTTTCTTTCCTCATCACTGCTGTGTAACGAACCATTTTCACCAAAAAAACCTGTAAAAATACAACTTCAATCACCAATTAACCAAAATTCGGCAAGGGGTAATCACTAACTAATTGATCAACAAAATCTTATTGTAAGTTTTTCTCTTTCTTTTCATTTAATTTATCCATTTTGCTTTCAATCATAAATCTGGGTGTTCTTATCATTTCATTACTTTTTATTTTTGCTTAGGATTTTCATAACTATAATGATACCCTTGTCTTACGGAACACTACATTATTGATTAGGATTGAATCAAAATACTAATTAGTCACAAATTTTTTTTGGTTCGATAATTTCTATAAATTTCCATACATATTTTTATATTCTATAAAAAACCAAAGTTGTATACTTTGGTTGATCATGACAAAACATGGTTAAAAACAACATTACTTTTTTCCATCTAAAACGTCACATTCCTAAATGTATACTTTTCGAATCAATAGAAAAATGTGTTTATCAATATTAATGGGGTGTTTGGTTAGTTCTTTGGATCTACTTTTAGAGTCAAGAAATGACACATCACAATAGTTTTTTTTTTGGGGGGGGTACTTGTGTAAACACTAAACTAGTTATATAAGTCATCAAGATCTATAAATTCATTATTGTTGATATATTTTGCGGATTAGTATGAAATAAAGGGTTGGTTCAATCTTTTTAAAAACATGATTTTTGAGATTAAAAAGCAAAACACACTTAAACTTTTATAAGTTTAATATATAATCTTATACTTTGTCAACTTGATATATACTTGACATATGGTTTTTGAACAAGCTTAAACATATTTCATATTAATTAAGGGAGTGTTTGGTTCATGGTTTGATGTTGAAAGAAATATTCTATACTTTATTTTTTGACATACGAGATTAAGTCAAAAATAAATTAAACGAAATATGGATAGCTTCTTAGGAGTTATTTTTAGTGTCGAAGTATCAATTGTCCCACATTTGTCATTTTTCAAAAACTTAATTCTATTTTCCTTATTATATTGTTGTATAACATTTTATGTTGTTGATAAATTGTTTAGGTGACAAAATGGCAGAGCCAATACATCGATTTTTCCCCTGAGTAAGCCTACATAAAAAAAGTATCCAATTTCCCCGACATCTCTCCTACCATTGCAAATTATACAAATCCATTGAAAATCAGCAAAGAATTTCACGATGTGTGTTGTTGATCAAGATTATTTTAAATCCAACAACTTCGAGACTTTCTTTCATCAAACATTCGCTTCGATGTCTCTTTTAAAATCAATGAACATTGTTCCGAGATTTATCTATAGACTTCTATAGTCAAGGTCTTTTTTTTACAGTTCAAAACAGATGATTATGGCTATCTTGTCATCTCTTTTATGATTCAACATGAATTCATAACTCTCACTCTTGCTCAATTCGGTTAAATCCTTAAAATTCCTTACAACGGTCAAGCCGTTTTCACCAACGAGTGGGACCTTGCATCTCTTGAGTATTCTCAAGAAACCGAGGGACCATACTCCACCGACCTTCCTACTCCCGACGACATTCGTCGACTTCTTAAATTGGAACGTGTCTGGTAGGAGACGTACCTTAAGATTCAATTACGTCACTCTTACTCCAAATCAAATCCTCACTAAAGAACTAAGCCCCAACATGAAGAATGGGAAGAACTCATTCGATAGAATGTGTTCGGACTCGGGGGACATCGGGGCCCATCTCTCCCGCTATATCTTGCTGCAAATGTTGTATTGTGTGTTTGCCGAGAAGAACTATACATAATCTTGTTACTTCTTTGTCAAAGAAGCGAATGTGATAGAGCAATCCAACGCAAATCTTCATATGGGCATGTTCTTGACTTTTTACCTCTCTATCGGACACTCATGGAAGCAATATCTATTTCGACAAGCATTTAATGACTATTGTGATCCGAGTCATGCGTCCTCTTGATCTTTAAACAAAACTCGAACGGACCTCAAAGTGATCGTGGCAAGGCACGCCATTCCGTCTCATCTTCATCTTCTCATCATCATGGTACGTCATCTCATCAACATGATGATGATGATGATGTCGAAACTTCTCGTGCAAGTACTCCATCTCCTACAACCTATCTTAACTCTCTTGATCCACTCAACTACCAAAACTACCAAATGCCTTCCGTTTCCGAACGAACCGATGAAACTCTCTTTGAACGTCAAACCGACTTGCTCAACCAAACGCAAATGCATAAGGAGATGCGCGAAGGTTTCAAATCATTTGAGGCACTAAAAGGAGGTGTTTATCAAGAAGAAGATAATAATGACATAGGAGTGGAAGTTGTGCTTGCTGACTAAGCTAGTTTGAAAACAAATTTCTAACTTATTTATGTGTTATGTTATTAACAATTTGTGTGGTGATCATCCGATTTATTCGGAAAGACTTATGTGTTGGTTATCTTTTAGGTACTTGTTTGCTATGATGCCTTAAACCTTTGGTTGTTTTATTAAATCAATTAGCTATGCCACTTTGGTTTCATGATTCAATGTGTTTATTATATGTTATATGATTAAATGTGCTTATAAAAACTCTATAGGGCTTGCTGCAAATAAACCACCAAAATAAAAATACCCTCACAAAAATTCTGAGAAAAATCAATTTTCTGTGAAAAGAAACAACAAGTGGGCCGGCCCCCACAATTCATCAAGGCCGGCACCTCTGCTGTGAATTTAGAGGGGGACCGCCCCCTATTTAAGGGGACCGCCCATAGATTTTCACGGGAATTCACACTAATAGTGATATTGAAACCATTGATTCACCTAGCAACATGCAGGAGACCAGTGAAAGGTGTGCCGACCATCAACAAGATAATAAAAGGGACACATCAAGATGGCATGTGTGTGGACCTGTTTGAGTATATTATGATTATAGTAGTGCGAGGATTGCGGAATTTGGCCTACATGCAATCCCGACTTAAGCTTATGTAGTGGATACGAAGCTGTTTATGGAAAAGGTGAACATGGAATGCTCAAACAATGGGTATGTTTTCGAGATCATAAGAGACGTAATGTAAAAGGGAGTTGTATGAAATTTGCGGACTTTCTTGTACGTTACAGAAATCAAAAAAATTATGATACAACTCGAAAACGAAGATACTATGAATGGGTTGCTCAGAACTATGAGTTTGATAATGACAGGATCCCATCAATAACAACGGCATTACATCCGGATAACATACATTGTCCAATGCCACCATTATTACATAATTCTCTAGATGATAACTGGCCCACCAAAAACCACACTACCTATAACATAGGAAGCTCCTCTGATCAAAGCATGCCTATAACTACTAGGGGTAACATTGACCCATTCCCACAAAGACATCCCAAAATCAATTTTGGAGAATCACTGCAGTCAAAACCAATTAAGCAACGTCCTTGTGATTATTCATTTGAAGAATGGTTGAAAGTTAAGATTGGGCATACTAGCATTGCAAATTCTGATCGGGAAAAAGTATTCAACTAATAGGTACTAGATAGCTTTGATGTCGAGGCTGACTACACTAAGATGTTTGCTAACCCTTACTCAAGAAGATTCGATGAATATAAGCGAATATTCATCAACGAGGTAGAAAAATTATCGAATGAATACGAATTAAAGATAGGGAAGAAAGGGTATGTTCTAGATGATGTATGGGAAAATGTGAACAAAACCACTAGGGTACAACATACGCATGGCACGATGAAGGACATGAGGAAGAAGAACTTTGGAAATGTGGGATTGAGAAAGCCGAATATGCGCCGCCTATAGTAAATATAGAAACTTTTGAAGTAAAAAGGTACTCTTTCATGGGAGGAAGAAGTTTTATCTGCATTACCAAACAATCTGATGACGCTTTACCCTTAGGAAGAGCAAATTGGTCACAATTTGCCAGAATGATCCGAAAAGAATTAGTCACTGATAAGAGTGCCAAAGGAGCAACGTAGAATAGGCGTGAGTCTAACTTAAAGACTCGTTAATAAACAAAAATGTTTGTCAGGAGACAACCCGTCTTCTTATCAAATAAACTTATTTTTCCGCATTTTAGCTGGTTTGTATATTTCTCACTTTATTTTGTAGGTTCTTTCAGCAAAGAAGTCGAACTTGAAGTCATCTCGACTCATAATCATATGGTTTAAATACTACTACAGGTAGCATTTACGGCGTAACCATAGCTGTTACGCCGTAAGCAGTAACGCTACGGCGTAACCTCTTCCTTTATTACGCCGTAACAAGTTTTATAAAACCATATAATTACGTCGTAACTATTAGGGTTACGCCATAATCTCTTTCTAAAAATCCTTCAAAATAAGTTTAAATTAATTACAAAACTGTGTATATTTTAAATGAACTTTGTGGGCATGTTCTCTGGAAACCCTCATGATACTTCACTCATCCACGTGGGCCACCAAGTGGTTTAAACGGCTTGTTGCATTCGCTAAATGCAACCGTGATTCCTACGAAAGTGAGTTAGTTTTCTTGTACATTTTTTGTAAGCATTTAATGCATTTAGGTTTTTTTAGTGATTTCAGGGGAAACGAGGTTGCTCGAGAGGTGCTTAATGGGAATTCATCCCATGTCGCCATCATATGATGCTTAGTGCAATACTCAGGGGAGTTTCTTGTTCTAATTCTACTCTTATTTTTGATTTTTTTTCACTTCCTTTATTGTACAATAGGAACATTGTATAAACCAAGTGGGGGGATGGGAGTAGAATTACCACTGTAACCTATATCTGCCTTTGATTTTCTAGTTTTCTTCAAAAAATGGTGTCAATTTTTAAAATTTTAACATGTTTTTCCTACTGAACTAGATTAAATCTTTGCCGAATGCACATTTACCCTTTATTTCTATTGGTGAGGTTAAGCCTGATGATTTCATTTTCATCCATATTACAAAAATCCACCAAAAATATGAGTGTGCCGGTAGTATTGTAGACTTTAGAACTTGCATATACATCATTTTGAGACCTAATTGATTAACAGGAATAGATGGTTCGAGAAGGCAACATCTAGGAATTTACCCAAATAGCCCAAATGTGTAAAAATTGTGTGTGTTTATCGACTTGTTACACTGACTTGTCGACCTCCCCGTGATAAAACCCTTTGTTGCACTCATTATTAGTGCAAGATACCTCTAGATCACCCTGTTGAGCCAATCCGTTCTTTAACCCATATTATATATGTTTCGTTACAGCATTCTACCTTAGCCAACCCTGTAGTCTATATTTTTCTTTGTGTTGAAATTTTTGGCTACATAAGTCCATGTTTCGGGGAAATAGGTTCGAAGATTTTGGCACTTTTGTTGAAGACATATCATTATGATTGAAGACCTCCCAGTATTATTACTTTTGATATTGTTCATAAACTCCTTGTGTATTGTAATTGTTGGTTACGTGTTATAAAACTAACAAGTGATGAAGATGGTGCAGCTATAAGCCATCTGTTAATTTTGAAGATAGGGCTAACATGTTCTGCAGGATCTCATTGTTACATCCGAAGCTAGCCCATTATTGAGAATTGATCAGGTTTTCGCACTTGGACACTTAGTCTATGGATGGACAGTAGCCGGTTATGACTACCTTAGATTATATTTGACTATTTGTTTTGTGTTTTATTTAACACCAATTAATGTGTACCCATGCCTAATCCCTAATATTTGGTTTTACTCAAATGATGGATTGAATGCAATCATATATATCTATTCCATCGTTATAGATGTGTATATATGATTTGTCGTCCTTGTTGGTGTAACACTTTTGGTGAAGGATTAGAAGACCCATACCCTATATCATTCTTCATCCTAACCCTTGGTTTTACTCGAATGGGGGAATTGAATGCAATCATGTATGTCTATTCCATCGTTATGGATGTGTATGTATGGTTTGTCGCCCTTATTGGTGTAACGCTTTTGGTGAAGATTGCAGGATTATTCACCCAGTTTAAGCCAGTACGTGTTACCCATGTTGCCTTTAAAAGCCATTTAGACCCTAACTCTAGTTGGTGGAGATTTGTGTACTTTCCAAGCTTATGATAGAATACATGCTATGACTGTGCTATTGAGCGATCACCCTGAAAATAAAACACTTAGACTAGTTTGAGAGTTGAGTGATTTTTGATCCCCTTTTCGTGAGGTGTTCGGCTTTGATGTTTTTTAGCATAAGTAAATTATGAATTCATTTCTTCGAGTTAAATTGGGGAAATCTCTTTATAAATTATTCTAACAGGTCTACTTGAGGGCAAGTAGAAGTCAAGTGAGGGGATATTTTATAACATCAAATATTTAATACTTTTTGGTATCAAATTCCCTATCAAAATGCTTGTAATTATCTATAAATGCCTAAAAATGGTACTTAATCACTTATTTATTGTTTTCAAGAAGAAATCGAGCATTTGTGCAAGAAACATAGGATTTGAACACAAAAACGAGCAAATATGGATTTTTAAGACGTTTTACGGCGTAACCACACCACAAAGGTTACGCCGTAACATAATTAAGGCAAGAATGGTCATCACAAAGGTTACGGCATAATCACTTGCAAAGTTTACGCCGTAATAAATCTCATTATGGAATGATGAGTCATCTGAGTCAGTGTTACGGCGTAACAAGGCGTTGAAGTTACGCTGTAACATAAAATTTGCCTACGATAAAGAAGCCTACATCAGTATGATTACGACGTAACCACACACAAAGGTTATGCCGTAACAAGTTTGAAAAGTATAAATAGAGCCCTCATTCTGCATATTCATCATCAACCCTTCTACCACAGCATCAAGGGGCGAACCAAGCTTCCAAAGGTTGAAGAAATCCATCTGAAGTCCAAGGGAGAAATCACTTTACTTACTTTTGTATTTAATCATTCATAAACAAATCCTGTAAGAATTATGAGCTTTCGATCAATGAATCCCTCCATTATTTCTTACTGTTCTGTTACCATGAGTGGCTAGGCACTTCTAGTGCTGGCCTAGTTATGTAATTACTAATGTATTAATTAACGTTTCCTGTTTAATTATCGTTTTATTATATATCCTTATAGCTTGTCATAGATCCCTGAGTTTTGGCAATATTGAAAGGTAGTTTTGATTCGGTTAGTCCTTTCATTGGGAAAACCGCTGAACTTAGGATTACAAAGATACTAGGTTAAGTTGGAATCTATCATAGTGTAGGAATCGATCAGATCACCGCCTTAATTACCCTAAATACATAATAAAGCACAGGAACTCTTTTAGAGAGGGTTAATAATCTATTTAAGTTATAGACAAGTCTTTTGGATGGTTGGTACTTAATAGCTACAACCAGGACACCTTAACATCGAGCAATTGGGATCCATGGAAGTATAAGACAGACCTCGAACGTTAATTCGGGTCTGTTAATACTAAAACACTAATAAAATGATACATAGACTTTGCACTAGGAAACATGTCATATACAGTAGTAATGAAGTAACTAGGTTAACACGCTTTTCTCCCTATAGTCTTCTTCTCAATTTACTTTTTTGCATTTACTTCCTGTCTTAATTCTCAAAATTATTCAAAACCATTTTTAAACCTGTGATATTTCAAATTATAACTAATCTAAACTTAGCTCTTGGGACGACCTCGGATTTACCAATCCCACATTACACACGACCGGGTGCTCTGCCTGTTAGTGCGTGTAGACATCGGTGAACTAGTTTTTATAAATTTAAAACTTGTTATATTATTTCTTTAAAAGAAAATACGCATCGTCAGCCTCTGATTGGGGAATTAGTTCATCTCACATCAGCTTTTTATGTCTCGCCTGATCCGATGATGCCTCTACATAGCAGAATGCAGAAGTTGGATTACGAAGAACCCTAACTGCTTTTCTGGCAAAAAGTATGGATTTCACCACCTACATTGGAAGGCAACATATCCTGGCAGAAAATGTGGAATACAGTTAGGTAGTTATGTTATATCAAATATCATTGCTTCTGATATAATTTTATATATCATCAACTAAGATGAAATACAATATATTAAGTACCAATGAGATATGAAATCCCGGGTGCCAATCACTTAAAGATCCACCATTAACTTATATGCATGCTAATGTCTCAACTATATTTGTTTCGAAAGAGTCGCGCTCTGAGTTTCCTTCTTTCCTGAAAACATTATAATTATAATATCTATTTAATAGCTTTCGACAATATAAATATCTCGCCATATCTGTAAACTACTTTAAGTGTGGTAAGAAAGATAAGCTGCTCATACATTTCAAGATGAAGAATAAACCATATTGATCATGAAGAATCCCATATACCATCCAGGAAGCAAGTTGATTATACATAACCTGGTGTATGTGCCAAAGAAGTCTGTCCAAAATCAAGTTGATGTTAGTTTAAAGGTCCAATGTTATCTGCCTCCCCACTATAACGTGATACACAATTCTACCATGAAATGGGTGTAAAAGCTTGGGATACAATATCATTCATAATTTGTTTAGATAGATAAAAATAATAGTAACACAAACACAACATGCACAAATCAACCATAATACTTCATTAAAATGTGTACGTACATAACATAATCAGCTAGAAAAAATGTTTCAATATTCCCATACATGCAAAACGTTCATTACTTTAACTTGGAAACGTTCTTCAACGCCATTGTGGTGGCTGCCACTGCAGCTGCAGGCGTGGTCACCATAGCAACCACAAGGACAACAGTCCCAACAGTGGTTGCACACGCTGCAACAGCTGTTCCACCCTTTGCAACTTCATCAACCGCTCCAGCCACCTTTTCAGGTGTTACTGCAGGAAGTACATTCTCCAGTACAACCTTATGAATGGATTGTGATGCATGTTGCTCGATTACATTTCGAGTCGCACTATAAATTCTTTTTTTCACTCGACCCTTTTCATCCAACATGCTCTTTCCCCTGTTGGTCTTGTCATGTGTGGTTTGCAAAAATAGTGAAAGTAAAGTATTTATGCTCACAAAAACCTTCACAACCACATGAATAGTCTCTTTTAAATCTTCATTGGTAACCCTAAGTTTATAAACTAATAAATGTTGTCAGTTATAAGCAAATGAAACGATTATACTTCATCATTAAACTTTTGGAAGGAAAATGAAGATGGTAAGTCTTTTTTAGAGTTTCAAACACAAAGAAGATTTAAAAGGGAAATGCTAACAGCAGCCCTTAGGGCTGTCGATAACAACAAATTTTCCACAAAATATGCCAATATTAAGACATATTTCTAAACATGCTCCGCATTTTTCGCTAATATGGCCAATGAGAAGTGTGAATTGAATTTGTGTGTGCGAAATTATAGAAAGTTGTTAGTGATTTTTTTTGAATTTGAATGATTTTATTTGGACATTGTATATTGTCTTAACACAAATTTTGAAAATTAGTTGTTAAGAACAACCCTAAAAGCTGTTGTTAGCAAAACCTTAAATAATAAATAATATATTTTTAAATATTATTTTTTTCTCTTGCATCAAATCTTAAACCAAATTTAAATTCAAATTTAAATTCAGATCATAAACTCATCTACAAACCAAACAAGCCCTTATTAAACACATGAACCTGACCTTGACACTGTTAAGCTTTTGGATTTGTGTGTATTATTCTTTGTATTATCAAATCCTACGTTATAAGTCATGAAATATATATACACGCTTTTAACAAAAGTAAACTATAATATTATTACACAAGTGCATGGTGCACACGTTAAGGCCCAAAAGCGGAGCTCGTGTAGTGGTCTGCTTGACCAAACCAAAAATTTGATGTTGTGTCTGTGTGAATTTTTTTGTGAGATATATTCATGTTTAAAGTGAGGTATACTTATGTGGTTAACTTGATGGTCCTTATTACAACTATTCGGCGACAAATCTGGTGCACATGTAAAAAGCTGACATGACCATCTTAGGTTTGATCACTATTGCGCCCGACTACATATCAGTATCAAATTTTAACTAGAATAAATTACACCGTTCGACCTTGTGGTTTTTGTTGACTGGCGAGCTTCATCCTTTGATAAAAAAAAATGTATCGTTCGTCACAAAATGCGAAATGTTATCTATTGTTCGTCCTTTCCTTTAACAGGCCCTTACTGACACTCGCTAAGTCTACACAAGAAAGGGTATTTTGGTCTTTTTGCTATTTCTCTCTACTTCATCTTCTCGACTTATCCTCACCAACACCGCCTCTACATTCATACTATTTTCCGGCCACTTTTCAACAACAAAGATATCCATCATCGAAACAAAAATCTTAATCACATATAAAAAAATTACTAATAAATTTTTTTCATCGAAAATAACATTATTTAAAAATATTTTCATTAAAATAAGAAACTGTCATTAACCCTAACCAACTCAAAATGATCGTTAAACCTCTTTACAAAACAATGCACATAATCATAAGGCAAACCCAAATCCCATTCAAAAATGAACATCTCTAACGGTAAAACCATCCATTTACTCATCATAAGCAACATACACACCCTATAACAAAAATCACTCCCATTTTCCTTAAAAGCAGTGTTCGCTTAGTTATTCAACTCAGCGGCTTATAAACTCAATATAAACCAAGGAACACCATTGCATGTTGTCGTCAATCCATCCGCCAACAAGAACCACCCACCACTAGTGCATGTTGTCGTTAAACCACCCATAAGAACTACCCACCACCAACGTCTGCTGGCAACAGGGGTAGGATGGCTTGATTATGGGTTTTTGATTGGTGTTATGTGCAAGTATTTTTGTGTTTGTGTATAAGTGTTTATGTTAATGTGAAAGATAGAGGTTGAGGATGGTGAATAGTGTTTGGTGTGAGACATGGTGTAAAAGAAAAAAAGTGTAATGTGATAAAAAAAACATGCTTATGAATAATGGTGAAAATAAGGAAATGATGATAGGTGAATGTTTCATAAGTTAGATAGAAATGACGAGGTAGTCTGGTGACAATTATTTTTTATTTACAATTTTTTTATAGTGGTCTCTTGTGACATAGTTAAAAAGATGAAAGTATCATCACATGTGTAGAATTAACGACTGTCAATAAGATCCAGTAGAGGGAAAGATTAACGATAGATAACGTCTCGCATTTAAAGATGAACGATACATTTGTGGAAAACTAAAATGGGGGTTGAATAGTTTACCGCTTTTTAATTTAAGGTTTTAAAGTGTTTGTAAAAATTCTAGATTCGACTTTATGTGATTTCAACACTTGCACAATATGAACAATATACTTATCTAAACAATTAATAGGATAGTATGGAAGAATAATGTAAGACAAGAGATAAGATTAAGAACAATCAAACCACAACGCGAGGATTCGGCAACGAAGCACCTCTTCGCCCTACTCCACTCCTCGAGCACCTAACTCGAGAGTTTTCTTCACTATGTCAACAAGCTCCCTTATGGCGAAGAAAACCTTACACAACTTTCGCTTATTTTGATTTCTGACACTAAGCTAGATGTCGAGTTCTAATCTTAGCTAGAACATATCTACCATAACTACACAACTTCACTACACAACTTTGCTTCACGACTTGATCACGACTACACAACTTTTTCACACCTTAGTTTTTTTCACATCACTACTTCACCAAGCCACTACTATAATCACACCTAACTAACACTACTAGGAAAGATCACCAAGATCCAACTATACTTACAACAATTACCTAGATCTAGCAACTACACAACTTTACAAGATTTACAAGTTATGATATGGATGCAATAAGATTGCAACAACACACAAAGGTGTAATACTTCTTCACTTGATGATGGAAGTATTCTTCTCTTGCACTTGAGGAATTGAGCTTGGATTCACTCAACAGAATTTGCCTCAGATTTGAAAAACAAGCAGTTCGAACTACACAAATGTGATTGCACCTGGCCCCTCTAGGAATAACCCAAAGCATTGTCATTTCAGTCACCTAAAGAATTTGTAGGCTCAAATGACATGGTTCATAACTTCTACTAGTGAAAAGCTAAGAATAGTTTTGCACAACTTCAGAAAGAAGAGTGAATGGAAAACCTTTTATATTGATACCTGCTAGATTACCAACACTGCTTATGGTGGCAAAACAAAACTTGGAATTGGCAAGATCATGAGTAGTCGGGTTTCAAACAAAGTTGTTCACTAGGAGAACATAGGAAACAAAAGCCTTTCTTGAAGTTTTCAATGAACTGCAATGTCCTACATGCAAAAAAGTGCCTTTACAGTGCAATCATGATGAATGCTAGTATTAGAATATCTCAAGGTTCCAATCCTCGCTTGCCTTACACAGAATAAGGATGCAAAATCCCATAAGTCAACAAAGAGTATATGCCCGTTAGAAAAGTCAAGTTGCATCTAAGAACCAGAAAGACAGATCCCCACAGGACATTGGTTTCTCAAACAAAAAGACTAACACTTGTCCCTGATAAAAAATGAATCATAGACTCTTGTCTTTGGGTGGAAACCATAGGGTAGAATCTTAGTAATGTTGTCTTTGCGTGGGTTCCTACAGGGAAAGTTATTCAACTCTGCTACGAGCCAAGGTTGAAAGTGAACCCCTACATGGTTCAAATGTGATCATTCCATCATATTCATACAGGCAAACAAAACTCTGGGTGTTTAAGTGCAGGTTACGTCATTAATGGTCAAAAGCAACAAAGAATGACCTAAATGCAGATGCAATATACATATGAAAAAGGCAGGAAAATCTAGAGTGTGGTTGTGAAAAATACATTATCTAAGAAACCAGTGCCAGATGGTTCTCACAAAAGATGATGTTACATCAAATGACGTTTTGAACACAGCAGTTCATAAGCCTCGGTCATCAATGTTCAATTGCGCGTCTGCTAAAAAATAACACTTCAAGCCCGGTTCCTCAATGGAAAATGAGTCTGTCACATCAGGGTTCAGGCTCGTTCTTCATCAAAATGATGTCTGATCACAACAGTTCAGACCTCGCACCACAACGACAAGAGATGTCTGTTGAAAATGTCTCTTCAGGCCTCGTTCCTCAAGAGACAGAAAGGCAGTCAGCTATGACAACTTGACCCCGTTGCCCCCAAGACAAAATGTTGTTCCTTCAGCAGAAAAGACAGATTCGTCACAACAGGGTTAAATTCTCTTCAGTCCTTTACTTGATGAATATTACAATCCAACACACAGGTCTCGCTGGAGGCAAAAACAACAATGATCAAGCACCGAATGCATCATTTTAAGAAGATGAATTTATCAATCCTTTTTGTACACGGGTACAAGAAATTGGTGAGTCTTCCTCACGCAACATTCGTATTATACCGATGTGCAACATTTCAAACCACAAAGTCTATGATTTCCAATGGACAGAGATCATCAATTAGGAACAAGTTCGTGGAAATCCAACCATGCCACTTCAAACAAGACGACAGCTTGCTACAGATCCTGAAATGGGTATGTTGCGCTCACGGTGAGTATTGTTGAACGTAAGACATTTAAGGAGGCAATGGCTGATTCTGCATGGATCAAAGCAATGTCTTGATGAAACTTCATCAGTTCTACAGGAAAAAAGTTGGGAACTAGTCGACAAACTATTTGGGCAAAGATGCTTATTAAGCTAAAGTGGTTATTATGAATAGAACATAAAGGATATGAAGATCAGTACTGTAATTTGCAAAAAGCACGACTTGTTGCTTAAGGTTATGCTCAGGAGAGGTATTGATTTTGAAGAATCATTTGTTCAGTTGCTCGCTTGGAAGCAGTTCGGATTTTTCGTTTGCCCACGAGCACACCAAGTCTTTTCCAATCTATCAGATGGACGTGAAAACGGCATTTCTTAATGGTCTACTGAAGGAGGAGGTTTATGTTGCTCAGCCGAAGGGTTAGTTGATACAGATCATCTAGAAAAAAGTCTAACCTACTGACGGAAAGAAAGATTTGTATGGATTGAGCAAGCTCCAAGAGCCTGGTTCGATGATGAACTATCAAACTTCCTGATGTCCAAAGGCTTCACAATTGACCAACTTTTTTACAAGTTAAAATACGGGGAGTATATTCAACTTTGTGCAGATTTATGTTTGATGACATAATTTTTGGGTCTAACAACCTAAATTTCAAAAAGATGTGAAAAAGTTTATTTCAAAGTAGTAGATTTGAAATGTCTTTATGGAGGAGGGGAGATGAAAATTCTTTTTTTATTCAGGACTTCTGATCTCACCAGCCCCCAGGGTATTTTTATTAATCAGGCCAAGTACGCTTTAGATGGCCGTTCAAAAAACAGCATGTGTGACGAAATCCCAGATTTGTACTAACTAGTTCGAAAAGTATACATAGAGCCCTCATTCTGCATATTCATTATCAACCCTTCTACCACAGCATCAGGGGGCGAACCAAGCTTCCATAGGTCGAATAAATCCATCTGAAGTCCAAGGGATAAATCACTTTACTTACTTTTGTATTTAATCATTCATAAACAAATCCTGTAAGAATTATGAGCTTTCGATCAATGAATCCCTCCGTTATTTCTTATTGTTCTGTTATCATGAGTTGCTAAGCACTTCTAGTGCTGGCCTAGTTATGTAATTACTAATGTTTCATATTTAATTATCATTTTATTAGATATCCTTATAGCTTGTCATAGATCCCTGCGTTTTGGCAATACTGAAAGGTAGTTTTGATCTGGTTAGTCCTTTTATTAGGCAAACCGGTGAACTTAGGATTACAAAGGTACTAGGATAAGTTAAAATCTATCCTAGTGTAGGAATCGATCAGATCACTGCCTTAATTACCCTAAATACTTAATAAAGCGCAAGAACTCTTTCAGATAGGGTGAATAATCTATTTAGGTTATAGACAAGTCTTTTGGATGGTTGGTACTTAATAGCTACAACCAGGATACCTTAACATCGAGACTTTCGAGCAATTGGGATCCATGGAAGTATAGGGCAGACCTCGAACGTCAATTCGGATCTGTCAATATTAGAACACTAATAAAATGATACTTATACTTTGCACTAGAAAACATGACATATACAGTAGTAATGAAGTAACTAGGTTAGTACGCTTTTCTCCCTATAGTCTTCTTCTCAATTTACTTTTTCGCATTTACTTCCTGTTGATTCGTCAATAACGACTAGTCGAGTAATAGTATATATAAGTATCCCGTATAGATATAAAAATTACTTTAGGAAAAGTAATAGTTTATCTTCCGGATGTCGTGTCCCAACGAGAGATGAATTTGAAATTCACGAAAATGTTTCCAATTTAATGCTTGAATATCTTTTAATTTTTGGTTTTTAATTAAAACTAAAGATAGCGATAAACTAGATTATACTAATTAACAAGCAAGCTAATAAGATGAAAAAAAATATATAAAGAAAAATATTCTTGTTAAGTAAAAGTGAATAGATTCTTAAGTGTGAAGTTTTAGATCTTAATGACGAATTAATATCCGTCTAAATAATCGTTTCCTCAAAACGTTGGCTTAATATTGAAAAGAACTTTTTATCAAGATATTAATTACTAGTTTAATACCTACTTAATCTTACGGCTTTTGCCCGTTCGACTAAATAAAACACTAAACTAAATCACTTTTGCAAATTATTAATCACTAGTCACTTATTAAATTTCACACTTAATTCACTATTCACCAACTTACCTAACAAGCATATGATAAAACTACTCACTAAGCATACTACTCAAATAAGCTAAACTAAACATAATAAGCTAATTATTTTAAACTAAGAAAATTGCAATAGGAAAGAAGGTAGAACCGAATTGCAAGCCGATAATGAAAAGTAACCACCCGATTTAATAAGCTAAAGAAAATAGTCACATTCTATCTAGCTTATTAAACCCTTAAGCTCCACGCCTATGAGTTGAATCGGAACCACAAAATAAGACAAAACAAAACACAACTGTTAGCACAAATAACAAATATTGATCAATTGTAAATTCCTTTATGTTTCAATTTCTTCACAAACTGTAACTGATGTCCGGCCCATTAAACATCCAACTAGTCTTTTCGATTGGGCCTGCTATCCGCTTTTGCAAACTTACTTCAAACTAGTAACAGGTTTTCAAAAAAAAAGAACTAGAACAAATTTAATTTGATCAAAACTGTTAAGCTTAATATGAATCAAAAAGCTCACGAAAATCAAATAAACAAACGAAACTAATCTTTTTTTAACTCAAATAAGCACTACTAGATTTAAAACTAAACTAGCAAACGTTTCCTAAATTAATTCGACAAGTAATATAAGCTAATAAGCACTTAAAGCTTGAATCTAAATAAGATCTAGACACAATAAGCAAGTACCGCAATAAGCACACGATAAGCAGATCTGATTTCCAAATAAGCACTTTAAAACTATACGAGAAATAAGCACTTTATAACACAAATCTAAATTATTAAGCTAAGCAAGATCAAAACCACAACCGAACAATAAGCCAACATATATCTGAAATAAGCACTAATTGAATCCATAAGCTAAACCGAAATAGATTTGATACGATACGAATAAGCACTAGAAGTCTTATTCGCTTCTTTCTAAACAAATAAGCTAGATCTGAATCACTATGTAAACCATATAAGCTCAAACCAAATCGAACAAGCTATTATTAAGCTTCTCAGACCTATATTAAGAGCTTTTAGAAATTTAAAAGCTTATGAAACAGAAAAATAAGCTCGATCTTAGCTTATTTTATAAGCTTAAACTCGAAAACTTATTTTGAAAGAGAGGTTAAGAATCGTTTAAGCTTTTTGAAAAGCTTATTAGATCTAAACCTTGATTCGAAAATAAGCTCAGATTTAAGCTGAGATAATAAGTTAAATTGAGGAGAGCTTATTGAACGATAAGCTAGAAAAGATAAGAAGAAAAGAAAATAAGCATTCTTAATCACCAAACATCTTCATTAAGCTAAGAATCTTTTATAATATCTTAAATAAGCTGAAATATTAGCTTTACAAATAAGCAGAATTTGAAATAAGCTAAATCTAAAAGAAATGATAAGCCAAAAACTAGAGAGAAAATTTTGCTAAACTAAATCCTAATAATCCCAAAATAAGGCTGCTGCGTGTATATTTATAACCAAAATAAGGGGCTGAAAGTGAAAATTTCCCAAACCGCCTCATTTTTCTAGCCAATCATTAGCCTCATAATTTGAGCCTTAGACTGACCCATGTGACTGCATTCAAGATCCACCACTCGTGAGCCTACACGTGTGCTTTATGACAAGTTTGAGAAAGATCCACCAATAAAAAGAAGGCATGTGGCCATATCAATGCGTTTAATAACCGCCACACTTTTACTTGTACAACTCCCTTTCAATTGCAAATCAAAGAATGAGAATAAAAAAAGAAGCCACGCGTCAACACTTGATAGGCCAAAATCATGATAGTGGGTAAGAGTGGTAGATGCCCGGCCCTCCTTGATTTATTTTTTGCGAGTGTAGTTTACTTTCCATCTAATGCATAGCCATATCAACTTTGATATCTTAAATTACTTATGTCTTGGGTTGCATGGTAAACTTTCTGCGTTTGGGGCCCCCTCCCGCGAGTATGGGTTTTGGGCTTGACGAAAGGTTGTGCTGAATTTGGTCCTTAATGAATGCAAGGGTCATGCCACGTCCCATAATAAAAGGTTAACGGGTGGTCGGTCTCAATAAACAATGAGAGTACCGTCAGTATCGTAATCGTAGAGGTGCTCTCTTCCAATGGCCGTGCTCGGGGAATTTTTCAACTTCGTCTCGACTTCGAATAATAAGTAAACTTGATCAAACCGAACTTGAAAATTCCCGTTTTTTCTTTGTTTTCAATCCTTAGTACATGCAAGACATAAAAGCACAATACAAACATATTTGCAATATAATTTTCCATATTTTAGTGTTTTTAGTCCGTTAGAAAGTGTTTTCCAAGGTAAAAACGATGTGTGCTTTAGCACAAATCACCTGTCTTAATTCTCAAAATTATTCAAAACCATTTTCAAACCTGTGACATTTCAAATTATAACTAATCTAAACTTAGCTCTTGGGACGACCTCAGATTTACCAATCCTACATTACACACGACCGGGTTCTCTGCCTGTTAGTTCGTGTAGACATCGGTGAATGAGTTTTTATAAATTTAAAACTTGTTAAATTATTTCTTTAAAAGAAAATATGCATCATCTCCCCTACGATTCGACACCATCCGGTTGGTGCAAAACGAATGTGCATTCCACGAACTTAGGTCCGAAGACCCGATCCAACATCTTAAGGACTTTCTCAGAATTGTAGATTCTATTGACCTTAATGGTACTACAAGAAATACTACTCGTTTGCTTTTATTCCACTTCTCTCTTCGTGACCAAGCTATTAATTGGCTTGATCGTCTACCCGCGGGATCCATCTCGACTTGGGATGATCTCACCACTCGTTTCCTCGCATAGTTGTTCCCACCATATAGAACTGCTAAACTTCAAAATGATATCTTGATGTTCCAACAACATCAAGATGAATCTCTCTACGATGCGTAGACTCGTTTCAAGGACTTACTCCAAAAAGTCCCTCATCATGGTCTTGATTTATGGCTTTAAGTTCAAATCTTTTACGATCATGTCAACTCTGCCACCCAAATGGCCATTGATTATGCAACATGCGGGAGAGTTAGAAAATTAAGGCCAAAAGTAGCATGGGAACCATTGAGGATTTAGCCCAATACGAAGAAGAAAAATGGAACGACCTAATCTTTACCCAAAAAGGAAGTTCCGACTATATAAATGCCACTTTGGAACAGGAGTTAGAGAGTATGGAGTGTCAAATAGAATCTTTAATGAGGAGTGAAGTGCTATTGGATTATAAGGTAGGATTCACATTTCTCGAAAGACCTTATCAGGAAGAGTTTAAGGGACGAATACTGAATTTAGTGGATCATCAGGATAATCAAATTAGGCAATTGGAGGAAGATATGAGAAAAACAAAAGATACATTTATGTGTCTTGCGGATAGTTTAATTGCAACCCTGAAGGTCAAAATAGAGGCACAACAAGTTCATTCCACAAAAATAGAAAGATCACTAAATTCCCTACTCATACCCTTACCGTAACCCCTGAAATACTCAAGCCTATCATGGTGCATAGGGTCTTGATGATTTCTAATATTAAACCCACTATCTATAGAACCCCTCACCAACACCTAAATTCCAACCTCAAAATGCCAATACTTTATTCATTTGAGGAAAATAAGCTTGAGTACGAAGATGAATATAAAGTGGAGATAAAGATGATGGGAACCGGAATGGATAAAGAATCGTTGGAGCATAATCTTTATGAGAATGACATAACCTCAATTATTTGTCATAATTTTTCTCTAACTTCAAATCCACCCATCAAACTAAAGGATTCGGGTAGTTTTAAGATGTAGGTGGTAAAAACCTTGAGCATTCATACACCACCTTCACCCCACGTGGCATACTTCCATCGAAATGGTGTGTATCGCTACTATCACCCACACTTAACCTTAAGTGTAAGGGAGACCCACATTCTACGCGTAAAATAAGCATAGAGTCAGGCTCGTGACTCGAACAAAAAAAAGCGCTTATTGGGAGGTAACCCAATCTTTTATTTTCCCGTATTATATGAGTGTCGTGTATGTTTTAATTCTTTATCATTTGTTTTTATGTGTTTGAATTATGTGATCATGCTTTGTTTTATTTTTAACTTTGTCTTAATTGCAATCAAAGGTATTTTGCATCAAATAAGTGTAGGGGAAAATATCCGGTTTATAAGAACCATTTCAAACATGTAAAATAAATAATTTAGATTAATCCGAATCCGTGTCTTGTGATGTTTCTGTATTAGAGTAGCTCATATGCGTAGTGCTAAATCGATTTAGTAAGTCATAATTCGGAACTAATTTTCCAACACGGAACCATCACTAATAGGATTTGCGTGCAGAAAATTTTCCAAGAAACAAAAGAAAAAATTTACAAAGTCTGGAGACGGCTTCAGGATTTTTCCTGATAGCGTCGCGTCTCCAGCTACAGTAAATTTTGTATTTTTTTAGCTTTTGTAAAATTTCTAGGATTTGTAATTCTCCTAAAACTTGCAGAAAACCACGATTACATTAGTACATTCATCCTATCTGTATTGCTTTCGTAGAGTTTAAAACTTAGTTAATGAGGGCTATACGTATATCATCTCCCGTAGAATTTTAGCGCATCGTTTGTAAGTTTTGTTTCTTATCTTTGATTATGCATCGTTATATATTGATAAGATAAGCTTCGAAGTATTTTAGATTTTCGCATAGACGATTCTTGGATGACGATTTAGCCAGCTTATCATTTGTTTCTTCTCCATTATTGAGCAAAACCAGGGGAGTACTAGTTTTTTTTACCTTTTTCTTTTCCCTTTATTTGTTTATTCGGGTACTTTTAAGAACATTGGAGACAATGTTCAATTTAGGTATTTCAAGAAAATACAAGCCTTAAAAACAACTATTCCTTCAATGCGTTTGGCTTTGGTCCTTAATAATGGATGTGTAATATACTGAAACATAGCATAGTTGGTAATTTTGACCCAAATTTAAATTTTTTATGACACACACCAATGAAAACTGAGTATTATTAGCGTCTCATGGATAGGAATTATATGACTAGCATAAAAACCCTACCACTCTAAAAATTCGACCCAAAAAATGCGAGGTTCGCCCCTAGATCTTTAGGAATTCAGGCATCCATTTTTGATGCCTAAGATAGTTTTACCTTTAGCTTGCTCGAGTTAAGGAATGAGCAATCATATGTGTCGCGTTCATGGATTTGATCGTGCATATGTGGTTTTGTTGCTTTTTCTGGAGCATTGGTATCGGTTAAAAACTATATGAGTGTACCGGTAGTGTATTAAATTCTGGAACTTGCTTTCGTGATTCATCCCAAGACTGCTTAGTGAGATCGCATTCGTGTGATTAGGATTTTCTAAATGATAAGAGGCACTAGAATTAACCCATGTTTTAAATCTATATTTGTTATTATGGTCTCCCAGATCATATAACTATCCCCACACCCTTGTTTCACACTTATTTTTAGTGCAAGATACCTCTAGTACATCCCTCCGAGCCTATCCTTTTCACGGTTCTCGTAATTTTTTGGTAGATTATGGATTTATTTAAATGGAAGAGCCCAATTGTTACGCCCACACACCAAAATGTATACACCCAAATCGCCTTAGCCTTCCTTATATGTACTCGTTTTGAAACTCAAAATGGTGCATCTAAATAAATAAAAATGCATCTAATGCAAGTCGTTGCATCTCAAATGTGTGGTTTTAGTCACTTTTCACCACTTTTTATTTTAATTTACTTCTTACTGGATCCCTATATATATATATATATATATATATACACGGCATAATTAAAAATAAAAAAAAGAGAAAAATAAGGGGAAAATGGATTCGTCATATATATTCATTGGTGTTGGTTCTGTTTGTTGATGTGTCCAAAGAAGAAAACAGGATTTGTTTTTGTTTGTGGTTTGGGGCTGACGTGCAACAGAAAGATAATAAACATCATTTGTTTATTATTATTTGTTTCTTCGGTGCACTAATATGTTAAATAGATAAGCGGGTATTTTAAGCGCAGCTAGGTACAAGCTCCCACGGGCCTTTAGCGCTATGACTATTCAAGATCCGACATGGAATATGAATACAGGTGCATTATCTCATCTTAATTCATATACAAGTAATTTAAATACTGTTTATAATAAATGTTTATATCCATCTATATGTGTTGGTGATGATGAATCTATACCTGTTACCAACACAGGCCATAACATCTTACCTACTCCTAATCGTCCTTTACACTTACATAATGTTCTGGTCACCCCAAATATCATCAAAAATCTTATTTCTGTTCGTCAATTCACTAGAGATAATAATTGTACAGTTGAATTCGATGCATTTGGTTTCTCAGTAAATGATTTCTTAACCCGTCATATCCTCCTAAGATGTGATAGTTCGGGAGATCTTTAGCCAGTTACATCGCCTTCCCTCACTCCTCATGCCTTCCTTTCTGTGAGTCCCAGTACGTGGCACCAACGCCTCGGGCGTCCCGGTGAAGACGTGCTACGTTCTCTTAAGTCTCGTCAGTATATTTCTTATAATAAAGAGAAGTCCTCACATCTTTGTCATGCGTGCCAGCTTGGCAAACATGTGAGACTTCCGTTTACCAGTTCAAATTCTAGTGTTACTCGTTCTTTTGAGATTGTGCACTATGATATTTGGACTTCTCCCATTGCTAGCTCCGGTGGTTTTAGATACTATGTGTTATTTCTTGATCATTATTCTCATTATTTGTAGATTTATCCTCTGCGTACTAAATCCGAAGTTTTTCAAAAATTCCTACATTTTTGTTCTTATGTAAATAATCAGTTTAAGTGTGATATTCCGGTTTTTCAGTGTGACCATAGTGGTGAGTTTGACAACACCAATCTCTTTAACTTGTTTGCCCAAAATGGCATTCAAGTCCATTTTTCTTGCCCAAAAACGTCACAACAAAATGGAAAGTCGAAGCGAATGATCCGCACTATTAATAATGTCATTCGCACCATTTTTTTCCAAGCTATTCCGCACCCTTCTTTTCCAAGCCCACCTTTCACTCGCATTTTGGGTCGAGGCATTACATATGGCTGCCTACCTACTTAATCTCATACCCTCATCTGCCATTCAAAATGAGATACCTTGCATTAAACTATTTAACAAACAACACTAAATTACTCACTAACTTGCGTATTTTTCGGTTGTCTTTTGGTCCCCACACTTTCATTCTCCCCTCAGAAAACTGCAACCACGTGCCCACCTCTTCTTTTGAATTTTTTCCTTGGATACCCCGCCATCTCCATCGTGGGTTATCTGATCCATTGACCCATCTCCACAACGACAAAATCATCAATTTTGTTCCATGATAACCTCTTGATGAACTCCCATGTTCACGTATGGTTCTTTCACTTCATCACAACCTAAACTTAATAACTTTTTCTCGACCCTAGACTCCATCTCCAATACTTATCCACATAATCATATCAATAAATGGCAACCCAACATCTTAACGACTCGACATCACCTTCTACCCCTAAATGGTCCACTACAACCCAACTCCAAGCCAACACCTAAGCCCAATGCATAACGTTACACACACCCCACGCCCATCCCAGACACTCCACACCCACCACAACACACCACAACCACTACGCAATCTACGACCCAACCTTAATCTATGCCTAAACTATCCATACTTCAGCAACTACTACACACAATACTCTAATCCTCTCACCTGGACGCACCCTATGGTGCACAGTTGTGCCTAAGTTGGTCACCCGTTAAGCCCAACCCTCGTTTACCATGGTTAAACTTCTCATACTTCTTCAATTTCATCTATTCCTAAGTCTCTCATCTGTTGCGTTATCAAAAATAATAAGAAAGTAAAATATTTTTGGATTTTTATGGTTTTATAATAAAAAGAAAATATTCACAATTAAAAACGATAACTTCACGAGGAAGGGTCTTCAAAAACTAATCTTCAAACGAAACACGATAATCGTAACACACCTCCCCGGCAGCGGCGCCAAAAATTTGATCCGCTCCAAACCACACACACAAACAAGTATGTGTAATTAAGAGGCAAATACAATTATAGTATAGTAGTATACGTATTCCAAAAGATTGAAGACAATTGCTTTTGACCAAAGCAATTCCTAAAACCTCCCGGGTCGTTTGTCCTCGGCGAAGTGTGAATAGACATTCGGTGTTAAGTTCGTGATCGCGTGATTTGAATGGTTTAAGAGATTTTGATTTTGATTTCTAATTCTACTAATGAAAATGCATAAAACATGTAAAGACAAGTAAACAATAAAAGCATTTAAAGCATTTAAGAAATTAAGCACGGAAACGTTAACGAAAAATTAAGAACGCGACTAAACAAACAAGTAAATCAAATTAAAGCCCTACTAACGCAATGTTAATTTTTATAAATCCTAAATGACTTAAAATAATTTTCAGAAAAAGAATTATATTTTTTTGGTTTTTATTTTATTTATTATGAATTAAAAATGATTTTAATCTAGAAAATTAATTAAAAATACTAAACTAAATTGAAAAATTCTGAAAATTTTATGGAAAATACTTTGAAAAGTTTAAAACTTGAGAAAATTAAAATGGACAAACCAGCTTATAGCAATAAGCTGGTATTAAGCTAAGTAGGGCTGAAAGGCTTATTGAGTAAAATGAGTTTAAAGAATTAATAAGGTAGATATGTAAATGAAAAAGACCCAAGGGCAGCTGGTTTAGTGTGTGTGGTGTGAGTCGTGTGTGTGCTAAAGGGGAGGTCACAGGTTCGAACCTGTGACTTCCCTTTTTGCAAATTTTTTTATTTTTGAAAACTTTTTAGAAAAACTGAAAGAACACATGAAAATAAGCAAATTTTATAACTAAGACTTTTTCTGAAACTTAATAATAAGCACAATATAAGCACTTAAAGATGACAGAAAAGCTTAAATAACACTAAATGGCTTATGAGCTAACTGTTTTGGGATTTAGAACTTAAAAAGCCAATGTGAAAAAGCAAATAAGCTAAAACAAACTAAGAGCTAAACCTAATAAGCACAAATGACTAGAAATTAACTAATAAGCTGAGCTAACAAGCTCTTAAAAGCTAAAATCAAACCTAGCTAAAACTGACAGTTTAAGATGAAGAAAAGCTAACTTTAAGCTAATTACTAGACCATATAAGCATTTAAAATAAGTTGAGGGCTAAAAACAGATAGACTATGACAACCAAAGAGCATATAAAATCAAGAATTAAGCAAATTGGATTAAAAATAAGCTAGAAAAAGGACTTTGAAAAACTAACAGACTCAACTAAAATTTTTGGCTTTTTGGATTCATGACAGATTTAAACTTAACTTTTAAGACTTAATAAGCTAAGAAAAGAATTAAAAGCTAAAAACAATTATAACTTTAGACCTAATAAGCACTCAAATCTAAAAATCAGCTAAACAAATAAGCTAAACAAGGGGGAAAAGTACTTGGCAAACAGAAGCTCACTTATTAAACTTAGACCTAAAGAGCTATATTGCAGCTTAATTTGAGGGCTCAAAAAAACTAAATGGGCAAACAATAAGCTATAAACAGACTAAGCTCTAAACTAAGAAAGCACAAATAAGCTGAGAATAAGCCACTAAGTTGGATTAATAAGCCAGAGAAGCTGACAGCAACCACTTCATTATCTAGACCTCAAAGACTTTTAAGCTTATTTTTATTACCTAATTAGCACTATGAAAAGCAGCAACCTTAAACAGATGAAGAGCTAAGTTAACTTTGACTAATCAAGCAGAATCCAAGAGCTCAATAAGCTTATAAGCTTAAAATCCAGCTTGTGCCAAACACCCCATTAAAAACTCAAAGACTAACTTTTGAGCTGAATCAAATCTAATTAGCACTTAATTCATGAAAACAGTTTATAAACTAATCTTATTGAAGATCAATAAGCAAAATTAAACCACAATTAAGCACTAGAATAAGCTAAACCTAATAAGCTATTTTAACCAAACAAAGACAGATTTGCATGCTAAGAATTGAAAAAACTAAACTAAGCTATATCTAAGACAATTAAGCACATAAATGACATAAAAAGCATAGATAAACAGTTATAAGCTAAAATAAGTAGTAAAAAGCAATTAAGCAGAATAATAAGCAATAACAAGCTAAATTGACAAAAATTAAGCTATAAGGGACAAAATGGAACTTACTTGATCCCTTGCTCTAAACAGGGATTAAAGGTGCTCAAATGAGCTTAATCTACAAGCTCAGCTTATAAATAAGCTGTACACAACCCATAAGCCCTTCCCGGATTGGCTTATCATCCATATTAGCTCAAAAACAAACACCTTCACCAATTCCTTTAGTAACTGAATAACCAAACTCAAATAAGCTCAGGTAAGCTTATTTGAGCTAAAGAGCTTAAATAGGAACAATGCAGCTTATTAAGGGCTTATTAGCTTATTAACCATTACTTTGACAAAATTTGCACATATGAAAAATGTAAATATAAGCACTCTTAAAACGAAATTTTATTAATAACTGAAAAAGAGATTACAATGTTTAAAGGAAAATTACATTAAGAAAGACTATAAGCTAAAATAAGCTACCTAAAGCTACACTAAGCTATTCCTACTCCTAGATATCTTGCTCTGTGTGGTGAGGCCTCCTTTTATAGGAGTGAGGCAAAGCTTCTAATTTTCTGGATGCTCCCCCATCATCCAATCATATCCATCCAATCATAACTACCTCTAATCAAATCAATCTTAGCCCTTTATTTTTCTCCACGTATGATAGCCAATGGGAGGCTTGAGGATCGCCAACGTTGCTCCTAAAGTTTTGGACGTGTCAGCAAAATGCTCTGACATGACAAGGTCATGCTTTGTGCGTGTGCTTCTAGAAGGATTTAGGAGCGTATGTGTGGGTGAATAAGGTTTACCCGTACATAATTTTACAGTAAGATTAGGAGGAAAAAATGGAAGGGATATACAGTGATTTTGACCGGTATTTGACTCGTGATAACGGGGGGGGGGGGGGGGGGGGGGGGGGGGGGGGGGGGTTGTATATCATGACTTGACCAGGGATGGGGGGTTGACTTGGCTTATGGTTTTGAGTTGGGCCAGATTTGGTACTTGGGCCAGGATATTGATAAAAGGGTTTAAGCTTTAATGGATTGGACTTTAAAATTAAGAAAATGGACTAGGGCTTATGTTATAAGCTACAAAGCTTAATGGGTTGACCTGACCCAATAAAATGGGTACGGGTTGGCCCATTAAGGATGTATGTGCCTTCGGCTTCGGGTATTTCGCGCTAAATCTAATCCCGTGCTCGATTTTGTCCGTTTTGCTTTGTTTTTGTCCTTTTGTACAATATTTGATACCTGCACGACACAAATCACAAAACAAACGTATACAATGCATTTTTATCATGTTTTTTTTGTCATTTTTGGTCTTTTTAGCTTGATTAATTAGGTAAAAGGTATGTGTAAATAAGCACATACCAAAATCCCACATACTAAGCTATTGTCGTGTCCTCACGCAATATTATAAATAACACTTTAGAAAACTAAGAATCTTAATCCCCCTTGATTAATTACCTCAAAAAGTATCTTAAGGGATTAAAGAAACATTAACTCTGAAAATCCCCGTTTTTCCATTTTCAACATTTTTCATTTTTTCATAACTTTCCATACTTCAACACTTCATAACATTGTGCTTTCATTATTCTTTGATAATACTTAGGATCATGGAACAAGCAAAATAAATTCATCGTCCCCAACTTTCACTTCTCCATACTAAGCTTAAAAACAAGATCATTGTCAAATACAAGTCATGATACTAACACTACTCATAAATACTAATTGTGTATTACTTTTCCTCCCTTATTCCTAATTTTGTATCTCAAGATTTTATTTTTGTCATATACCCGAAGGCTCTTTAAGACTTATTTTGATATTTATTAAATCCGAAAATAAAGCGGGACGGTTAAAGATAAAAATTAGCTTCTTCCCCTATCCTTGAAAACCGATGAGGTCCACATCGAGGTGACCGAAATTTGGCTTTTATTAGGCTACTTATTTATTTAACTTGATTTATGTCATATACCTAAGGCTCTTTAAGACATAAATCAAGTGAGATTTAATTTGCACCATATACCTTACGGCTCTTTAAGGTAAAAAAATCATTTAGTAAACATGATTCAATCATTCACACCATATACCCTAAGGCTCTTTATATAACAACCCGAAATTTTCATCAAAACAAAATCAACCTATTTTATTATGATCACATTTGTACGGAGAATTTTTTTGCTTTATTACATTCTATTATATAACATTGTTTGCATAGCAAATTAAACAAGTTCACACAACCTACTTATGTCATCTATATCTATAAACATCCTAATATATCAATTCTATATCTTAACATCATTATTACCAAGTAATTATCCATTTAACGTACCATTTACAACGTTATATCAAAACAGTCTTTAAACATTAAACGTTTACCTCTAAACCCTAACTATATGTAATGTATACATATAAAACCAATGTACAAGTATTCAAAGCATATGTACAAGTAATATAACATCTCATTTGAAATATAAATTCGCTCCAAAATAAAGTACAAGCCTTTTAAGACACAATGTACAAGTCATTAAGCATAACATTCAAAATAGCCGTTTTACCATCGTTTTCATTCTAGTTTCTTTACCACCACTTTTGTACAAGCTACTACACTCAATATACAACATGTAAACCCTAATTACTCTACTCCTAAGCTCTCATACATATTTTAAAAACCTTAAAACCTAAAACGAAACCCTAAACCCTAATTTGACTTTAAACCTAAAATTAAGCCCTAAAACTTAAAACCAAGCCCTAACCACTAATCCTAAACACTAAACTATAATCCTAACACTAATCCTAAACCTTAATCTACCTTAAACCCTAACCCTAGCTCGAAGAAAAACCTTAAAAACCCTAAACGAGCCCTAATCTACCCGATTACCTTTTTCCCTCCAAAATAACCCATTTGAAAACCAACCAAGCAACCACACACCTCCGTGACTCACCTACTTCATCTCTAAGCAGCACAAAATCACCTCGCCACATGACCTCCTTGGGCACCAAGTTAAGCCGCGGCACCATAAAGACCAAACAACACCTCAAACCTAGTCCTAGCTTTGCTAACTCATCCCATAGCTCTTCCACATCACCTTGTAGCTTCCATGAATCATATACTCCAGCTCCAAGCCTTGACCACCAAGTTTTCTTGGCCTCCAACGTGGTTCACACCTATATAAAGGGGGTAAACCCCATTCATTCAACTCACACCTTCAATCTTTCTTTCTAATCATCAATGGAGTCTAAGGTTTGATCAAGGAAGTTATAAGAGGTCCCAAGAGCAGAATTTAAGCAAAGAAACCAAGAAAAGAAGCCTCGGAGTTGTTATTCTAGGAGTACGAAGCTAAAAGTCCCCATTTTGACCGGTTTCCAAGCTATAAGCTCAAAACCAGGTTCCATAAGCTCACATTCTGTTTTCATACTCTTATAATGTTCTTATAATCATGATTAAACCATTGTTAAAAGCTTTGAACTCAAAAACATATATGTTTTACCTTTTTGATCCAAACCGAGCTCATGAAACCCTAATTTCATGTTTTTGCTTAATCTATAAGCTAAACTTGTAAACTAATGTTATAATCTATCCCAATAAGCTTATCTAACAATATTATAAGTACTTTATTAAGTCTTAAGGAATTTGAGCTTAAAACCCGCGCTTTTTCATTTTAAAACCCTAATTCGACCCGTTTTGATCTCTAGCTTAACGAATCGTTATTTTGAACTTTTGTTACGTCAAACCTTTATATTTTACCTTATATTAATAAGCTATAACCTGTAAATTACTTTTCATATTGAAAAATATCATTATTATGGATTTTGGACTAAAAACGATACATTTTTTATGCAAAAGGGTATATATCGTAACTTTCTAAAACTTATAACTAAAGGGACTAAAAATGTCATTTTATCAAAGTTATAACTATAGGGGTCAATTATGTCACTTTTCAAAATACAAGGTTTACTTTGTACATCTTTTAAACTAGAAGGACCAAACTTGTAAAAGTGAAAACTCCAAGGGTATATTTTGCCATTTTTCATTCTTAAGGGTCTAAAATGTAACATTTTGAAAAAGTGTAGAAATGTGTTCAAAAACTTATAAGACATACCTTTAATTAACGTTTGACGTGCTTATCATGTCCAGTTATTGAGCAAAACGCTTAAAACCGATTATGTTATAACTATTATAAAATTCATCATCGATGTGCTTTTTAAAAATATTGTCCCGAATCTATATCGTATCACAATACTAGGGAGCTTCATATTAAGGGGTTTTATCTTGGTATTACATTCTGACTGAGTTGTTGGGTTTACGATTTAAAGTGCCATAGCTCCTCAAACGTTTACTGAATGACCTCTGAATTATGATGGCCCAAACGGTGATACAATACTCCATAATAATTCAATCAAAGATATACATTATACTTTATAAAGTTTTAAAACATAACAATTAAACTAAGACTAGACATATTACCCCAGGTTGCGTGTGACGAAACCGTTACTTTCATTTCATATACCTTTGCTATCAATCAAATTTTCCTATACTGTTAAGGCGAGTTCATACCCTCTCATTTCAATCTTTCAAATGTTTTCATAAACCCGTGAGGGGGATACATGCTTAAACCATGAATGTAAATATTTTCCGTATGCTATCCTGATTTATTATTGCCTAAGTAACTATTTTTGCCTTTAAGTCCCCAATATCATGAACCGTTAATTACTCTACGGAGTGAGCGCGAATGTTGTGAATAGATCTATTTGGGCTGGACTCCCCGATTGGTGTACCCAGTGATATCGCTAACCAATTGCACATCATTAGAATATAATTGCGGGTGTTTTGGCAAAGGCACTTGTTGGGGCTATAACGTGTGATTATTATATATCCCAAGGCTTCGGATTCATGAGCTAATGGCAACAATAATTATTTTACAAATAACGGGTGTATAACAACGTAACCCACTATTGAATTGCATTCAAATTACTTTACCTAAACCTATGAATTTCACTCAACCTTTGTGTTGACTTTTTAGCATGTTTATCTCAGGTAATTGAGCAACTTACGGCACGGAGTGGCACGGACTTGAAGATGGCTAAACTGTTATCATTCAAACTTTTGTTACTAGATTTTGGGACCTCCTTTTGTAAAACTCTGATGAATAAATGAATGATAACTAAATTTTCCAAAACGTCTCTTTTGAGTCGTTTTCTATGATTATGACTGTTGTACTATGAAGTAATACCCCAGATTAGCTTCCGCTGCTATATGTAAAAATGGGGGTGTTACAGATTGGTATCAGAGCCATGGTTATAGAGAACAAGGTTAAAACCTTAACTATAACTACTTTTCTTTTGCTAGCCATCAAAGTCATCCGTGCCATTACATTTCCGGAATAGTATATAAAGATACATAACTATTAACTATTATATAACTTATACTATTTTACTGGCCTGCTATACAGTCATGTCTTCTCCCACCCATCCTACCCCATCTGATGTTAATTAGGAATGCACCTTTTCCTCTGCAAATATTCTTGACTATACTTCAACTTTACCGGATTACTTCCCAGCTTTACTGGGAAACATCTTCTCTGACTTTTCGGAAAATTCTAAGAATGATGAAATCCCACCTGTATTCTCATCTTTCTACAACAATCCATATTTAAAGGATACACAAGCATTTTATGCTAAGAAATCACCTATTCCACCACCACATCCTATTTCTCCACCAGCAATTTTGACTTCATCTCCGGTATTATCACCATCACTACTGTTTGATCCCCGATATTTATCTGTTCCTGAAGAATTATTACCACCTAAGAAGTGAATCCATCCTCCATCTTCTTCCTCAAAAACGTTATCTAATTCATCTCGGAAGCAAGACCGTATCCTAGTACCACCATTTTTCCCAACATATACTCCTACCCCACCTCAGATATATGAATTAGGAAAAAGTTCTATCAAGATGCATGTAAAACACCATGAGGAACAAGTTGAAAGTATTGTGGACTACTTGGAAGAACTCTCTTTTCACTATATTGAGAAATTAGAAGAAAGACCGGTGAATAATTGGATAATCATACCAAGGGATTTTGATGAAGTAAAAAACAAACTTAAGGAAGCCCGTACACAAATACGTGAACTACAGAAGAAGCATATGGGACAAAGAGATAAGATTGCTTTTTCTTACTTTTGGATTTCTGATTTAGAAATGACCCTTAAGGATATCTAAGACCGCCATATAAAGAATCTTGTGGGATACGCTTCGTAAACTCCAAGACTACTAGATCGAAACCTTATCCTTACCACTTTTTATCCAAGGACACGTAGCATAAGTATCAACACCTGTCATATTTTGAGATATGTAAGATAAGTTATCTATAAATAAAGTTATAAATTTCTCGTTATTTCCATCTTCATCATTGTAATTCCATTAGATATGTCATTTCTCGTTATTTCCATCTTCATCATTATAATTCCATTTCAAACATCTTATATGTTAATTCTCGTTATTTTCATCACCAAGAACAACATCATCAACTACGCCACCACCAGATTATCTCTTCGATGAGTCTATCTTTGCAGAGTTAGATAACTTATTATAAATCATACCACGACCACTGGGAAGTAAACCAGTCCTTGAGGAATCTAATAAGTCAAATGCTTGTTTGAATGTTTCATTCTTGAAAATTTTAAATTCCATAATTTATCGTTATATCCTGCAATGTAATACCAAAGGATGTGTATTACTTTGTTAGAACTTTTATCAAAATCCATACAATATGTCAAATAATTTCAATACCACTATGTATGAAAATTTTGACAATGATTTGTGATATCATTCTTATTCCATGTTATCTTATGTTGATAGATGCCTCCCAAAAGGACATCAACATCTGAAGCACCAGCCATGACTAATGCTGCCATCAGGAAACTAGTTGCTGATAGTGTTGCCACAGCTCTGGAAGCACAAGCTGCAACAATGGCAAGCACTAACAATCCTAACTCTGGACCAAGAAAAACTCTTGTAGCAAGGAAATGCACTTACGAGAAGTTTACGAGGTACCAACCTTTCTGCTTCAATGGTACGGAAGGAGCTGTTGGTCTTATTCGCTGGTTTAAACAGACTGAATTGGTATTTTCTCGTAGCAAATGTGCCGAGAAGAACAAAGTAAAATTCGCTATTAATACACTGACTGAGGAAGCTTTATTCTGGTGGAATTCATTTACCCAGTCTATTGGAATAGAAGAAGCCTATAAGATCACCTGGTCTGAATTTAAAAGACTCTTGATAAAGAAGTATTGTCCCCGAACTAAAATTAAGAAAATGGAAGAAGCCATTACCATGACCTAGAAGTTAATAAAGCAAGTAATGAAACACAATTCTGTACAAAGAACCAATAACCATAAACGAAAGTTTGATGATGAAAGAAACACTACCGACAACAACAACTACCCCAATGACCGTAACAACAATAACCACTCCAACAATTGCAACAACAATAACTACCATAACAACAACCATAGCAATAATCACCACCAACAACAGAATAAGAGACAAGGAACCTTCAGGGCTTATACTGCCAACAATGGGTATACTAGAAAGCGTCCCTTGTACAAGATGCACCCTACATCACATAGGACCTTGCACTGTCAGGTGTCAGACTTACAACAAGGTAGGTCATCTGACCAGGAACTGCAGAAACAAAGGACCTTTAGACTACTAGGTTAGATTATAGTTATAGCTTTTGTTAGAACCTAACCACAGGATGTGTGGTATAAATAAAAACACTTGTCAAATTTTAACTATGTAAAGTATAAAGGCAAGTTGTTCATGATATAATACAATTCCGTTTTATACCTCACTATTTCTTAGTACCATTATCCAGGGTTGCCTCCTGATTTTGTAAAACCAACCTTTCAAAATTAATCTTATTTCGGCATCATCATCGGTATGGATTGGTTATCCAAGTATCATGCCAGCATTCTCTGCGACAAGAAAGTCATCCACATTCCTATCAACGGTGAAACTTTGATCATTCGAGGTGACCAAAGCAAAACCCGACTAAATCTTATATCCTGTAAAAACCAAAAGGTATATATCCAGGAGATCCGTCTTTCTTCTTATCTTTTAGAATGTGTATCGATTACCGAGAGTTGAATAAACTTACCTTAAAGAATCATTACCCATTACTCAAAATCGATGACTTATTCGATCAACTTCAAGATTCAAGCGTTTACTTAAAAATCAACTTAAGATCAGGCTATCATTAACTAAGAGTAATGGACGAAGATATTCCTAAGACTACTTTCAAAACGAGATATGGACACAATGAAATTCAAGTAATACCATTTGGTTTAATTAACACATCTACCGTATTCATGGATCTCATGAATCAAGTGTGTAAACCATACTTAGATAAATTCATAATAGTGTTCATCGATGATATTCTTATCTACTCTTATAACAAAGAAGAACACGCAGAACATAAAAAAATGGAATTACTCAGAAAGGAGGAATTGTATGCCAAATTCTCCAAGTGTGATTTCTGGATCAGTATCGTATGATTTAATGTCTCATTATTCTTCTTATAATTTTGAAAAATCTTCTACCTAACACCGTTTTAATATCATGTTTTATGCTTAAATAGGATGATTTATAATCATCTTATTGAAATGAATTAGGACGCTTCTTCATTTGAATAAGGAAATTATAAATCACCAAACTATAAATTTATAAATTCTCAATTATAAGGATTGGGACGCCTCTGTTTGTAAATGACAAATTATAAATGAGTAGGCTTAAGTATGGTATTCGTACAAACAAGTTTCTTTCAATCCGTTTGTACAAATAATTCCTTTTCTTCATTTAATCATTTCTGACATCACTCTGGCATTCAGCTAAATCTCGGGACGAGATTTCTGTAAGGATGGGGGACTATAACAACCCGAAATTTTCATCAAAACAAAATCAACCTATTTTATTATGATCACATTTGTACGGAGAAATTTTTTGCTTTATTACATTCTATTATATAACATTGTTTGTATAGCAAACTAAACAAGTTCACACAACCTACTTATGCCATATATATCTATAAACATCCTAATATGTCAAGTCTATATCTTAACATCATTATTACCAAGTAATTATCCATTTAACGTACCATTTACAACGTTATATCAAAACAGGCTTTAAACATTAAACGTTTACCTCTAAACCCTAACTATATGTAATGTATACATATAAAACCAATGTACAAGTATTCAAAGCATGTGTACAAGTAATATAACATCTCATTTGAAATATAAATTCCCTCCAAAATAAAGTACAAGCCTTTTAAGACACAATGTACAAGTCATTAAGCATAACATTCAAAATAGCCGTTTTACCATCGTTTTCATTCTAGTTTCTTTACCACCACTTTTGTACAAGCTACTACACTCAATATACAACATGTAAACCCTAATTACTCTACTCCTAAGCTCTCATACATATTTTAAAAACCTTAAAACCTAAAACGAAACCCTAAACCCTAATTTGACTTTAAACCTAAAATTAAGCCCTAAAACTTAAAACCAAGCCCTAACCACTAATCCTAAACACTAAACTATAATCCTAACACTAATCCTAAACCTTAATCTACCTTAAACCCTAACCCTAGCTCGAAGAAAAACCTTAAAAACCCTAAACAAGCCCTAATCTACCCGATTACCTTTTTCCCTCCAAAATAACCCATTTGAAAACCAACCAAGCAACCACACACCTCCATATGACCTCCTTGGGCACCAAGTTAAGCCGCGACACCATAAGGACCAAACAACACCTCAAACCTAGTCCTAGCTTTGCTAACTCATCCCATAGCTCTTCCACATCACCTAGTAGCCTCTATAAATCATATACTCCAGATCCAAGCCTTAACCACTAAGTTTTCTTGGCCTCTAAGGTGGTTCGCACCTATATAAAGGGGTAAAACCCTTTCATTTCAAATCACACCTTCAATCTTTCTTTCTAACCATTAATGGAGTCCAAGGTCTGATCAAGAACATCAAGAGAAGTCCTAAGAAGTCTCAAGAGCAAAATACAAGTGAATAAACCAAGCCTTGAAGCCCTGAAGTTGTTATTCTAGGCGTACGAAGCTAAAAGTCCCCATTTTGACCCCTTTTCAAACCTATAAGCTCAAATCAGGTTCCATAAGCTCACATTCTATTTCCTTACCCTTATAATGTTCATATAATCTATTGTTAAAAGCTTTGAACTTAAAAACCTATGCGTTTTCCCTTTTTGATCCAAACCGAACCTATGAAACCCTAATTTCATGTTTTTGTTTAATCTATAAGCTAAACTTGTAAAATGTTGTTATAATCAATCCTAATAAGCTTATATAACAATATTATAAGTATTTCATTATCTCTTAAAAGCTTAAAGCTTAAAACCCGTGCGGTTTCATTTAAAACCCTAATTTGACCCGTTTTGATTTCTAGCTTATATTAATATTTTAGCTTATATTAATAAGCTATAACCTGTAAATTACTTTTCATATTGAAAAATATCATTATTATGGATTTTGGACTAAAAACGATACGTTTTTCATGCAAAAGGGTATATATCGTAACTTTCTGAAACTTACAACTAAAGGGACTGAAAATGTCATTTTATTAAAGTTATAACTATAGGGGTCTATTATGTCACTTTCCAAAATACAAGGTTTAGTTTGTACATCTTTTAAACTAGAAGGACCAAACTTGTAAAAGTGAAAACTCCAAGGGTATATTTTGCCATTTTTCATTCTTAAGGGTCTAAAATGTAACATTTTGAAAAAGTGTAGAAATGTGTTCAAAACCTTATAAGACATAACTTTAATTAACGCTTGATGTGCTTATCATTTCCAGTTATTGAGCAAAACGCTTAAAACCGATTATGTTATAACTATTATAAAATTCATCATCGATGTGCTTTATAAAAATCCTGTCCCGAATCTATATCGTATCACAATACTAGGGAGCTTCATATTAAGGGGTTTCATCTTGGTATTACGTTCTGACTGAGTTGTTGGGTTTACGATTTAAAGTGCCCTAGCTCCTCAAACGTTTACTGAATGACCTCTGAATTATGATGGCCCGAACGGTGATACAATACTCCATAATAATTCAATCAAAGATATACATTATACTTTATAAAGTTTTGAAACATAACAATCAAACTAAGACTTGACATATTACCCCAGGTTGCGTGTGACGAAGCCGTTACTTTCATTTCATATACCTTTGCTATCAATCAAATTTCCCTATACTGTTAAGGTGAGTTCATAGCCTCGCATTTCAATCTTTCAAATGTTTTATAAACCCGCGAGGGGGATACATGCTATAAACCATGAATGCAATTATTTTATGTATGCTGTCCTGATTTATTATTGCCTAAGTAACTATTTTGCCTTTAAGTCCCCAATATCATGAACCGTTAATTACTCTACGGAGTGAGCGCGAATGTTGTGAATAGATCTATTTGGGGGGGGGCTGGATCCCTGTTGGTTATACCAGTGATATTGTTGATTAACCAACTCGCGGAAGTTGCCCACATCCCATCAAATAGAACTCATAAACCCATCATGTCTCCCAATAACTATACCAACCATTATCATCACAATTTCAACCTACCCCCCCTACCACACCAATCTCCCCGCTACCTCCTGTGCCACGACCGTGCGTGTGTGGCTATCACCCGGCACCTCCCCCCCGCGGCGGCCCGCGCTATAACGTATCAATACTATTTTCCTAAGATATATCCCAAGGTTTCGGATTCATGAGCTAATGGCAATAATATTATTTTACAAATAACGGGTGTATAACAACGTAACCCACTATTGAATTGCATTCAAATTACTTTACCTAAACCTATGAATTTCACTCAACCTTTGTGTTGACTTTTTAGCATGTTTATCTCAGGTAATTGAGCAACTTACGGCACGGAGTGGCACGGACTTGAAGATGGCTAAACTGTTATCATTCAAACTTTTGTTACTAGATTTTGGGACCTCCTTTTGTAAAACTCTGATGAATAAATGAATGATAACTAAATTTTCCAAAACGTCTCTTTTGAGTCATTTTTTATGATTATGACTGTTGTACTAAGAAGTAATACCCCAGGATTAGCTTTCGCTGCTATATGTAAAAATAGGGGTGTTACATCATCGGTAAGAATTACTCCAGCTTTATCCTGTTTTGCCAGGACCATTTGTTCCATGAAGTATTTCAAGTCTTGAACTCTTGGCTTTGGAAAATTCCTAGCATAATGTCCTTTTCTACTACATTTGTAACATTGAACAGTTGAAGTATTTCCTGAAGACGAGGTTCGAATAGTCCTTTGAACATTTCCGGTCTCATTTGGAGCATTCGACCCCTCAACGATTTCCTCTTGAACATAAGCTCGTCTATTATTTCTTCCAGCATTACCAGAGTTCCTGTTTTGAATATTCACCTTTTCTCCTTGAATGATTGCTTGGTTTCTGGTGTTGGATGAAGTGCGAAGACTATTATTTGTTGGATTAGAAAAATTTTAAGTAATGACTCGAGCAAGTAATAACATTGCAAATGCTAGGGGATCTTCAGAATTGGTGTGAACATCATCCTGCTGGTACTCATCGTCATAATCAACCACAGACGTAGGTTGTGTCACATAATAAGATGGTGTGTTTCTAGAAGATGAACCCGTGTGTGCTACAGGGGCCAAAGGATCATGATACTTTTCTAACTTCTTTGATCTTGAGACATTAACCAGCTTCTCAAATTGCTGAAGGTAATCAAAAAGATCATCAAACGTCTCCATTGTCAAACGTTTAGCAAGACGAACTTGGGTGACATATTTCAACCATTCCGGTTGCAAGCTATTTAGAAACTTTGTGTTAATTGTGACAATTGGAAAATGCATGTCATTTCTTTCCAAATTGTTCATTAACTGAGCAAAACGATTATAGACAGAAACAAGTGCTTCCCCTGGTTCAACAACAAACTAATCAAATTCGTTTGTAAAACGAGTTTCTCTATCAACTTTGTTTTGTATAGTTCCCCTCATCAGACATTCAACTCTTTTCCACATATCCTTGGCCGAAGTGCAAGCATCCACAGAATTATAAATGTCATTTGGAATAGAAAGAAGAATCAGATTCATGAGCTCTATTTCAGCATCATAATGCAATAACACATCTCCTTGTAAATACTCTGTAGTTTTCAATTTTGGTACTGTCGAATTATTAGGAATGAACATTTCAAACTGATAAGGACCTTCATCAAGTGCTTTGTTAAGCCACTTTTGGTTTTCTCTCTTTCGATTTATATATCGTCTAAATCTACTTGCCCACGGTATATAACTACCCCTTTCAAGCATGGGAAGCCTAGTCTCAGAACCGACATCAGCGAGGGATTGTTGATATGTTTTAGATGTTGACATTTCTTATGATTCAAAGATTGGATCTTTGTAGACGAAAATGAGTGATATTTGTGAGAAGATTACTTTTGGCATAATATACCTTATTACAAACTACTTTAATCTAAACAAAATAAAGACTAATGACTAAATATAATTAAACCACATAATCGACACTTTTTTATGAAGCTAACAGAACTTTACTTTGCCAATACGGAGTATCAACTGGCGGACATCTTCACAAAATCCCTTGCAAGAGAAAGAATTGAATTTCTTATCAACAAGCTGGGAATGCGGAGTTTTACGCCGGAGACTCTGAAACAATTGGCAGATGAAGTTGATGAATAGTGGTGGTACCTATTCAAATATCATGTATCATGTGTATATATATTAAAACCATAAAAACCAAAAAGATTTTTCCTTTTTCAAAAAAATTTTATAAAAACAAAATACAAAAATATAACATTCATAAAACCAAAAAAATATATTAAAAAATGAGAAAAATATAAAAAGAGGTAATAATGGCATGTATTCTGAAAATCGATAACA
>BQNB010025705.1:0-59355 GCA_026074375.1 Tanacetum coccineum
ATGTTTAAATATATATACTCGTTAAGTATAAACGCGATAGTCATCCAAAGACTACGTTAAGTTGAAAGCCGGTACGCATCCGACTACGTTTCTCAGTTTCTCGCGTGACAACTTCCCGGTTTTAGGTCAAGTCAAGCAGGTAACTTATAAAAGTCAAATTAATGCACGTAATTTGGTAAAATATTGACCTACGGATTTTCGGAGTGTCACATAGTTAACCCCGCACAATATGTTCAACCCATAGATCTTATGGTTCAAAATGTACAACACGAGTAAAATAATAAAGAACTCACCTCGACTATCTCATAAAAATAAAATAGTAAAAACTTATAAAGGGAATCATATAAATACTACAACATCGCAAACACCGTCACAAACAACTAAGAACTAATGGGTGTTTGTTTAAGCTTATTTGTGGCCTTATGAGCTTACTTGATTTTGGCTTATATTGTATATTTTTGCCTTAATCATATTATTTTGAGACTCGTGCAACTCAAACCTCGGATAATTGATATAATAACAATTCATGAAACAAACCTGCAACTCAAACCTCGGATTATTGCAATTTTGAATCCCAATCGTTCATCCGTTGATGTTCATGTGGACTATTAAGACCTGGAGGCATAAACAAAATAAATGTTAACATATTTATCTTTATATCAAATAAGTCAAAGAAATAACATATATACCCAAGACTCTTTACACTTTAGATGTAATGATAAGAAAGAGTTGTGTGTGTTGTGTTGCTTCAGTTCAAAAGAGACAAAAGAAAGAATAAATCAGATTCTAAATAAACATGCAAGTAAAGAAAAACTAATGAATAAAAATACAAACTTTGTAAATTTTTTTACGTGGAACTGATTTGTTACTTCAGCCTCATAATTACAAATTAGTGTTTGCATCTTTTTGTATTAGATCTTCAATTATTAGTTTGTTCTATTTTATGTATGGATCTTTAGATTGAATGTGGTTACGTTGAACTGGGATGGTCACGGTTTCCTGAGAAATATTAGTGAAGCAATAGACATAATCGTTGGTTTTCTGATATTGATGACATCACTCAAAATGCAGTAATTTTATGGTCTTTTGGTTTTCTTGTATTGATGTCATCACTCAAAATACAGTAATCGCATTAATCAAATTTGATTTTATAGATAATAAACAACACTAATGATTTTTAGAAAAAAATGTATACACAAATATTTAAAATTAAATATCAAATACTTTATATAGATAAAATTATGTAAAAAGATATATAAAGGTTTTCCAGTTGAGGCGGTTGTTTCGGTTCAATTTTTTTTTATTTTTTCGGTTTTGATTCGGTTTGTTGGTTTTTGTCTCAACCCTCCATTATCACCCAACTTAAATAAATTTTGACCATATTCATAATGTATTATAGACTAAACAAACAAGCATGGTTGAATTAGTTGGCAAAACCTTTCTCCTTTAGAGACAAAGGCAAAATTTCAATTCTCACTTCCTGCGAAAATAATGGGTAAAGCTGTTTATATCTTACCTCCTCCATACCTCGTGATACATCTTACCTTCTTTATACCTCATAAATACGGGATCAAGTTCAGTTGATTCTTTTTTCTTAAAAGACTAAACAAATATAACTATTTTCGAACGTCTTAATTTTGGGAATCACATCAAAAAGTACTGAGTCACATTTTTGATTAAAAAATCCACTTTTGTTTTTCACATTGAAATATCTTTTTTATCATTTAACTTTATATTAAATCAAAATACACCAAAAATTATAAAATTTATGTGTTCATACATTTAACATACATTTATGATCTATATTTTAAAATTAATATTTGTTTATACAACATATTTAGAGTGATTATTTAAAGTATGAAGTATAATTAAATACAACTTTACCCTAAATTCAATATAAACTGATACGTTAAAACTATAAACTTTCGGAGAGAGTGTGTTTGTCTCTTTACATGCGAGAATGATGGACTGATAATATGGTGGATTGCGGGACAGAACATCGGTGAAACCCAAACGAACACATACAACGAACACAAACATAATAAAGGTTTTTGAAACGACATTACTAATCGGGTGGTAATATGCGTAAAGAGTTTAAGTTAGAAAATTTTCTATTACCGCCGCTATGCGCGGGTAACCAACTATACTCGTAAATACGGGATCAAGTTCAGTTGATTCTTTTTTCTTAAAAGACTAAACAAATATAACTATTTTCGAACGTGTGATATGTTAATATTTATAACTTGCGTGATGAGAAATGCACACACCATTATATAACTTGTGTGATGAGAAATGCACACACCAAAGTGGTTGTCATTAAAATTCTAGCGTACTCAAATAAAGCCATTGACTCCACTCTTCAAGATAATCTAAGGTGGTGTTTGATTTGGATTTAACTGACTTGATATGAAAAAAAACTAAATTTATGAATGAAAACCAGGAAGGACACATAAGACTTGGTTTGGTTTGCTCATTAGGGATAAACACTTATTTGCGGTGAAAGGAATAGCATATACTCGTTTTTGGTTGGCTAGGTCGTAGAGGAATTGATACTAAAAACTTTAGCTTACACGAAGCCTTACTCCCGTTATAAAAATTAAACCCTAGGTTAAATCTTAATTATTAGGGCTTAACTAGTCGACTATCAATAAAAGTAAGCACATAAAAATGTCATAAATGGAAGGGAAATAGGATCATTGAAATCGGAATAGGACCTGAAAACGCGGGGTGTTATAATAGAGACCCTGCTAGTTCATTAAAAAATACAAATATTTTGTATTTCATGTTTTTTTCCTATGTTTACAATATAACACAGTTTTTAATCACAATCTATTCTGTACTTTTTGTCAGTGTAATATTTTTGACTCGTTAAACATTATACTTTTTATTCCGAATTTTCAGTTTCACAGTTTTGTAACATAAACAAAATTAAAAAAATAAAAAAAACGAAAAACATAAAGGGTGTACAAATAGCTTCTTTTTTTAGGAGGGGGGGGGAGGAGGGGTGTGATGTTTTGAAAATAAAAAGAGAGAATATCACAAATAAATATGCCACCTCATTTAATTGATTTAGTTTTGTATAAATTATGTGATTCTAGCATACCTCAACATTTAAAATGCATCACTTTACGAATGACTTTTCAGTATATGAAAAAACTATTAGAATAACTTAATGTGGTGACAAAGGCTTTTCAAATGACTTTAAGAAGATGACTTGCTAGACATCAAACAAAAATGATACAACTTGTACTCGGCCGGTTGAATCGGTTGATTCGTGAATCGACTCGGAGACCGGACCAGATGTGATCGGGTTTTTTGCTTTTTGAGAACCGAATTGAATTGTCGGTTTTTTGTTGACCCGAGTTGACCTGGTTTGATAAACTCGACCGGCTCACGACTTTTTTCTAATCAAACAAAAAAACTTTTATTTCCATAAACCTTTTTAAATTTAATTGACAAAATAAAGTGATGATAACTAATGTTAGTTAAAATAGAGTTAAAACTAACTTAAAACATCAACTAATATTGTCTTGTTGTAGTCTTTTACAACTTGAAATCATAAGGTAATTGTTCTTGCAAATCTTTGCTATAATTTTGTAGATATATAATCCAAAAACTAAAGCTAATAAGTAAACACTCAAAATCTCTCATTGATTCAATTCAACGTAAGATAAATTATGTGATCACGCAACACTACATATTAAATATATGGAAAATATACATATGTATAGAACCGGTTTGACCCGGCGGTTCAACCGGTTGAACCGGTGACCCGGTAAACTGGTTACTAAACCGGGTCAATTAAAAAAAACTGGGCTTTAAAACATTGCTGGTGTACTTAGATATTTAGGTTAAAGTTCACATAAAAACAAGTTCTTAGTTCTCGTCAGAACCGTACCAAACCAAAACCATAACATTTGTATGTTCGACGCAGGGACGGCTCAAGGACTCTGGAGGCCTAAAGCGAAATATAAAATGACGCATTTCAGATATTTTGCTTTTTTGCTTATATTATACTTCCTCCGTCCCATAATAAGTGTCCACTTGGACTTTTTTAGTCTTTTTTATCTAACTTTGACCATAAATATTCTTATTTGTGTTATATAATAATTGATGAAAATTATACCATTGAAAATTTATTTAAAAACCGAATCTATTCATATAACTTTTATTAAGTATTATATAACACAAATACAAATATTTATGGTCAAAATTCAATTACAAAGACTTTAAAAATTTCAAGTGGACACTTAATATGAGACGGATGTAGTATTCTTGAGTATCACTTAAGAAAGAAAAAAAGCTAAGAAACGGAAAAATTTGTGTTTTCGAGTAGCACTTAAGGAAGAAAAAAAAAGAAATAGACTGAAAAAGTATTGTAATTTGGTTGATTTTTGAAATAGTGCTTCCTCTCACAATTAGGCTGAAAATGTTTACTTCACATTACTTTACTTTTTTTACTAAATAAACCTAAGAATACAGTGTTAATATTAGGGTTACGATTCATTTAATTAATAGAACATGAAACAATCAAACCAAAAACGAATCTAAAAGTTGATTAAAGATAAAGAAAAAAAATATCATAAGAAGCAGAAAACCAAACCTCCCTTTTATGATAATCTATAAGTAAAGCTAAATAAATGAAGCAACACGAACAAGACTTGTTCGTGTTCTTTAGTTTAAGTTTAACCGAACAAACGAACTAATGTGAATAGTTAAACAAACGGACACTCGTGTTCATGTTTATTAATTGAAAATAGCTTATTATTATTTTTTCTTAATACGCTATTCATAAGTGATTCTTAAAATGTTTAATTTGTTTACAATATTGGCTAAAAGTCACAAAAATTAGCACTAAATGAACTTTATTCATCGTTTTGAAATAATAAAAAGATGGATCTAATCTTGTTTTCGAAACTCAGATAAAGGCATCTACGATAGTTTATGAAAAGCTTTATATTATTATGAGTAGTTTTAAAAACTTGTAAACCATAGTGAACATTCATTTCAAGCTTGTGTGGCATAGAAGTCTAAGATATTAAACATTTTCATAATTTAATGCACTTAAATTATGTGAGATGTTTATAAAACTTAAAAATGTTTATACATAGTGAGCATATGTTTATAAAACAAAAAGGTTTATAAATTAATGTCATAACACAATTATAAACCTTTTGAAATGTTTATCATAGTGGATGCCGTAAGGACTTACTCATATGGACCTATAAAATAAACAAAAACTATTCAAAATATCCTTAATACTTTTGCAATTTTAGTAAGTAGGGCTTTTATATATCGAGATCTCAAGATGAGGCCCAAGAAACTATGTGACCGGCCATATATTAATACATATGGTGTTAGAAAATCGGAGGCCTTAAATATTTCGAGGCCTAAAGCGGTGACTTTAGTAGTCTTACCCTTAAGCCACCACTTGTTTGGCGCAATAAGCTAGGGCTGAGGCCGGAGATGGTGCTAGAGGTTATATTATAAGTCGAAAGCTGAAGCTTTTATTTATATAAAGTTGTTTGGCAAATCAGTTGAGTTTTTAGTTTATTAATTTAAAATCGTATAAAAATACATCAATTTAATTTCACATTTATTTCCCGCTTTTAAGTGATAATCCATTATATTTTAAATGATACTTAAGTAATTTGATTAACTATAAGTCTTCATAAACATTTTTCTATAGGCTAAGGCTTATAAAGACCTAGGACTTATAAGATAGCTTATTTTAAAAGCTCAAGCTATTATGAGTCCGTTGCTAAACATGGCCAATGCTTTCGATATGCAATTTTTTTTTTTTGAGCAAAATTCGATATGCAATTCTCTCACTGTAAGTATGTATTTACTACACGACTAGGTTTGGCACCTAGTTGGTTTTAATATAAACACCAAAGACAATATTTGATGAAGGACAAATAGCTATTTGACAAAGTCGTTCATTAAACAACATAATCTAGAAAACACGTATCAAAGAGGGCTAATTGAAGACATACATGACTTTTGATTCGAAAAAAGTTATGATACCTGGAAATTTAGCCAACAAAAATTAATTTGCATGACGAAAACTTGGACAAATGACTTTCCATGGTTTTATCTCACAACTGGTTCGGAGATTTGATTAAGATTTTCTAGTTCAATACTTCTCCAAGTTTAAAACAAACCAAATACGTAGTGTTTGATACGATGTAATGAAAGTTGGAATGAAATCGGTTATTACGATTGAATGAAAAAATCTTGTTTGTTTACAATTATACAATATTACAATGTAATGCTTCATTACAATGAATGACTCATTACATCAAAAAATACCATTTTCATTCCATAGGGGATCCCTCCTTTTTTTTCATTACGTCCGTAATGTAATCGAAATTACATAAATGTCCACCATTAACTAATCACATTAAATACACTTCTTATTAACTATGGACATTTTAGTCTTTTCTTATCGATTGCATTCCGTCTTATCATACCAACCAAACATTATTAATAAAGGCAATGAATTATTACATTACATCATTTATTCCATTACGTCGCTTATTCTATTCATTTAACATTTCATTACGTCCCACCAAACGAACCCATACTGTAATAAGTAACGTATTACTACTATATGCATGTACAATTGTGTAACTATTTATTGTGAAACACCGAATCAATAGACCAATACCGATGTTATGACACCACACTTATGCGAATGTTGATGTGGTTTCCTAAAGTGGTTCACAACATGTGTGTATATAGTTCTGTTAAAGACGTGTAGTCGGTCTAGGTTGTAGTGTTATAACTGAGAAAGATGACACCTTTGTAATTTGAAACCATAGTAGAAGAAACATAAAAAAGGAGTAAAGTACATTTTTGGTTCTTGTGGTTTTGTGCATTTTTCACTTTTGGTCCAAAATTAAAAAAACATTTTGGTTTTATTTCAAAGGTGATACTTTTGTTTTACTTTCAGTCCAAACATGTTAAAAATTTAAACCAAAAATGAAATACCCACCAAACCACAAGGACAAAAAAACATGCTTTTGAACTGAAAGTGAAATAAAAGTATCACTTTTGGACTAAACCCAAAATGTTTTTGAATTTTGGACGAAAAGTAAAAAACGCACCAAACAACAAGGACCAAAAATGTACTTTACTCTAAAAAAGAGTTAATTACATGTTTGGTCCTTGTGGTTTACACGAAATTACATGTTTGGTCCTAAAACAAAATTAATTACACCAATAGTCCCTGTGATTGTCCAAATTAGGTTGACAGGTCCTTTGACCGATTTCCCATCCGATTAAACGTTAATGTCAGAGGCATTTTCGTCACTTCATAGTAATAATACCACAAAGACCATATTTGCAACATCTTTTTTTTCCTTCCCCTATTAACTCCCTCCTTTATGACTTTAGCTTGTACAACAACTACCACAACGATACTATATCGATTATTCTTGTTTTCTCTCTCGAAGGCGTCGGTTTTCCGACATTGCATTCAATTAAGTGAGTATTTATCTTCCTTTTGAATGTGTGTTGTTGTCCTAATTTTTAATTTTTGTTTGCCCTAATTTGTTGTTTGTTTGATACAAAAATGAAAAAAATCTGCGAAGTATATTGATTGAGGCAAAGTTAAAATTACTAAAGAAATAATGGACGGGTATGTTATGCCTAAATATGAGAAGACGAGTTGGAGGGAAGATGATTCATGGTCTGATATCATACTCGATGATATATATAACCCATTCTACAAAGACAAAGATGTTGCCAAAGAAGCAGATGTTGCCAAGGAACCAGAGGTTGGAAAAGAATAAGAGAATGCCAAAGGTTAGTGAGTAGTTTTAATGTGTTAGTCTGAGATATTTTCTTGCTTGAACCACCTTAGTGTTTAAGTGCTTCTTGTGTAACATCATATTTGTTACTCATTTGCTTATTTATTACGTTATGATTATTTATTGTAGAATTCATTTGCTTAGTGTATATTACATTTGATCATTCCACATTAATTACAACCTCATTCGTGCAATGGCAGAAAAAGATTGGAACAAAGTCGAATTAAGTGGGGATATGGCACATTCTATGTTGAAAGGTTAGTGTATTTTTTGCATTGTATATGGTCAAAGGTTAGCCCATTGTTGCATTGTTCTTCTTTAGAGGGTGAAGGAAAATATGTTGCCTTATATGCCTAAGACTTTATACATGTAGTTTTAATGGTAGTTCCGAACACCCCTAGTGGTCTGAAAATGGTATCCAAACACCCCTTATGGTCTGCAAATGGTCTCCAAAATACCCCTAATGGTCTGCACATAATCTGTTATGTAGGGAAATACTTATCAATGGTGATTTCTTGAAAGGCTACAAATAAGGATTATACAAAGCTGCAGGTGACTGATGAGATGCTTGAGTATGTTTTTGCTAAATATAGGAATAAGTGGCATTTAGAGGATGACATAGCTGATGTGATACTTGAAGACTTGTGGATAAAATATGGGAAATGTTAGTGTATCACTTGCAGACTACATTTATGGGTTGTTTGGAAGTGTATTGTATATGTACACGAGACGTTCATACCCGTGCGTTGCATCAGGCTTGTTTTTTGGGAAAAATTGAACTTTTACTTATGTGAATCATCGTATAACTTCATACATTACATTCCTAAGTATTGTAATCACCTCATTCAATTCAATAACTTTGTGTTATTTTTCAAAAAAAATTAACCTTTTACTTTTATCACGCATTGCATAATTTTAGACCCGTATTGCGTAATGTTTGTGTAAATTGTTGGAGTGTAAGTAAGATGGTGCATCTAATTGAAATGTGTCGCGTAATGTATAGCTAAATACTTATAAAATAAGTTGAGTTAAACTAAGCTTAAACGCATACGACTCTATCAAAATAAAGTTTAACAAAAAATTGGCATTCTATAAAAACTCAAGGGAAAAACAGTAATAATTATGTAATTTCTTAAATTGTGTGTTCATTGCTTAATGCTTACTTTCGATCGGGAGGTACTCGAGTGAATCTAAAAAGTTTGTTTAAGTAAACTATTGCACCAATGCATGTCTAAAATATCTACTTATTCCATTTTTTGCAAACACATAGATAGTTTAGCCTATTATTTAAACCAAGGCCTTTGATATATAACTATTGCACTTAAACCTTTAATATGTCACTTTATTATTTAATATTCAGCCTAAATAATAATAGTATGCAAAAATATCTGGATCACAACCCAATTCAAAGTTCAAGTGAAAATCAGAATATCAAGCCCATAAATTTACCCTACATCCTAGTAATACTTTGGCAGATATATAACCATTTTACATTAAATATTGCTCATTTGTTAAACCTAAACACATTTCATACGCCACCTACACTTCCTTTGTTTAGTCGTCATTTTTTTCATATCATCACACAAACATCTTTCATACGCCACCCATACTTTAACAGATATATTATATATACCCCACACTTGTTTAAACCAAATCTGTTTGAACGAAAGTAAGTAACAGATCGACATGATACTCACACGAACATCTTTCAGCTTCTTGAAAACCAAACATAAACACACTAACCAGTGCCACTGTTATCTCTTTCAAAAATACCAAATATCAAACACGGATCCTTGACCCTTTTGTCTTCTGTAAACAATTTCATAGCTAAGGTAAAAACAAAGACTTGCTTCATGGCTTCAAGATCTTAATATAAAAGGTCTCGGGTAGGTTGTTTTATTTTGCTTTTAATTCTTGTTCATGTGTTTTAATAATCGAAAGAAAGAAACGGGTATAACAACATTGTTATAAATCGTTCTTTAAATTTCGGATATTAAAAGAGGTTAAGTTTCAAAAGATCTGTGATGATTATTGTTGAAACACTTTAGATCTATACAGATTGGTACAAAAGTTTGAATGAATAACTGAGATCTTATTTTTTGTTTATGTTTTGAATCTTAGTTGTGATCTATGATGGGTTGTGATTAAACTCATAAGATCTTTAAAGATCTATGCAAGAGTTTAACGGATCTGAGATCATTTTTGCTTTTTCGTTTCGGTCGAGGCTTGAGGGTTGGTGTATAAGAGTTGGATTTGTTGTTGGCTGAGATGATGGTAGTAGGTTAGCTATGGATTAGATGTTGGTAATTGTTGTTTGTGAGGAGGTTAAACAACAACGACACCACCCAAGCTCGAAACACCACCGGTTAAGTTAAGATTCAGTGGTGTCGGCGGCAGAAACAATTGATGTTTGCAGCGGTTCTGGTGGCTGTGGTGGTGGAAGAGTCTGTTGAGAGCCTCATGAATTGTGCTATTTATAAGGGAATATAAGTACTTCAAAGAAGTTGAAAAAGTTAGAAGTTGAAAGAGTTAAACAATAAATATGGTTTGTGTGAGTTCATGACTTTAAAACTTCCTCTTGATTTTCCATACTTGGGCTTAAATCATAAAGACTCCACAATAAATGCAGAGGACTGAATCTTATATAATATAAGATTTAACTTGTCTTAACCTATTAACTTCTAGATGATAAGAGAAAGAGAAAAGTGCATGATCTTGATCTGGAAAACAGAATAAAAAAGCTTGAAGTGGATTTTGGTAGGATGATAAAGGCAAAGCAGGCAAAGCATGATCAATTCAAGGTGAATAAAGGTATGCCTTTTGTTGTATTGAGTCAAGCTTTTCACTTCTGCAATTATTGAAATATTTAAGATGCTATATTGTATATGTACATTCAACCTGTCTTAACCTATTAAATTCTAGATGATAATGGAAAGGGAAAAATGCATGATCTTGATCTTAAAATCATAATAGAAAAGCTTGAAGTGGATTTTGCTAGGATGATAAAGGCAAAGGAGATAAAACAGGTAGAACATGAAGTGATTGAAATATCCAGTGATGAAGATGTTTCTAGTGATGAAGGTGTTTTGGTGATGAAGATCTTGTCTTGTTTAATAATGTTAAATATCCACTCACTGATGCTGAGATAATGATGTTTAAGGAGAGACCCAAAAGATCCAAAGCTCCCACGAGACAAGTTGCTTCCACTTCCACTTCCAATGCACAAGCTGCTTCAACTAAAAATAGCCATGACCGGATGTGTACTTGGTTTAAGAGCTCATAATGATCCCAATGCTTTAACTTCAGCTCTAAGAAAGAGGAAGTCTAAGAAACCTTGACTAAATGCAGTGTATCTGTTGTATTATGATGTTTAAAAACACTTTACTTTTGTTGCTACCTCCGGATATTTTGTATTAGGATGTTTATTATTAGTATGTGAATTGATAATTCTGCAATTTATTGCTGTAAAACAACTTTTTACTGTTAATTAGTATATGAATATGCAGGATTGCTATATTTTTACATCATTTGACTTATGTTTGTAGCAAAATTACAGTTTGTAGTTTGAGTGTTTGCAGACTGCATTTCCCTTCCAATCACTCAAATTGTGTTTAGATATGACTGTATCCAATGCAGTGTAGTTTGAAATGTTTGTAGAATGCAGTTTGACTTTCTAAACTCCCATTTAGCATTTTCAGTTTGACTTTCTAAAGTCAAACTCAATGTTTTAAAACCCGATTTGTTAATTGACCCGGTTTAGTAGCCGGTTCACCGGGTCACTAGTTCAACCGGTTGAACCGTCGGGTCAAACCGGTTCTATACATATGTATATATTTTTTTCATATATTTAATATATAGTGTTGTATGGTCTATAATTTATCTTACATTCAATTGAACCTATGAAAGATATTAAGTCTTAACTGATAAGTTTTAATTTTTTAGTTTTGTATCTATAAAAGTATAGGAAAAGTTTGCAAAGACAATCAACTTATGATTATAAGTTATAATAGACTATAATAAGACAATATTAGTTGGTGTTTTAAGTTAGTTTTAACTCTATTTTAACTAATAACATTAATCATCTCCACTTCAAATCATCAACAAAACTTAGAAAAGTTTGTGAAAAAAAGCTTTTGTTAGAATTTTTAAAAAGTCATGACCTGGCCGGTTTAATCAAACCGGGTCAACGAAAAACCGGCGGTTCAATTTGGTTCTCAAACAAGCAAAAACCCGGTCACATCGGGTTTGGTCTTCGAGCCGGTTCACGGTTCAATCGGTTCAATCGACCGGGTCAACCCGAGTTTTAAAACATTGGTCAAACTACAAATGCTCATGGCATGAGTTGACTGCATTAGATAAAGGGGGTGTTGTAACCTTTGCCCTTTTGGAAGGTATTATTGTATTATTTGTATTCCGGGTGGTTTGACTGCATTAGATAAAGGGGGTGTTGTAATTCCTTTTGGAAGGTATTATTGTATTATTTGTATTCTGGGTGGTTTGACCCGTGAATTTTGAGAAATGCCAAAAAACGAGTCTGACACGCCCGTTAATGTCCAAATGAGTTTTGAAAGGGTTTAAAGTGAAAATATGTCGTGTAAATACTCTAGGTTAATGGAAAAGTATTTTTAAGGTGAATAAAAATGCTAATTAACTTTGGGGTAAATTTAACGGTTGAGTTTTGTGGAAAACTAGAAGGGGGGTTGAATAGTTTACCGCTTTTTAATTTAAGGTTTTAAAGTTTTTATAAAAATTCTAGATTCGACTTTGTGTGAATTCAACACTTGCACAATATGAACAATATACTTGTCTAAACAATTAATAGGATAGTATGAAAAATTAATGTAAGACAAGAGATAAGAGTAAGAACGATCAAACCACAACGCGAGGATTTATAGTGGTTCGGTAACGAAGCACCTCTTCGCCCTACTCCACTCCTCGAGCACCTAACTCGAGAGTTTTCTTCACTATGTCAACAAGCTCCCTTATGGCGAAGAAAACCTTACACAACTTTCGCTTATCTTGATTTCCGACACTAAGCTAGATGTCGAGTTCTAATCTTAGCTAGAACCAATCTACCACAACTTCACAACTTTACAACACAACTTTGCTTCACGACTTGATCACTACTACACAACTTCTTCACAACTTGATCACGACTACACAACTTCTTCACACCTTAATTTTCTTCACACCACTACTTCACCAAGCCACTACTATAATCACACCTAACTAACACTACTAGGAAAGATCACCAAGATCCAACTATACTTATAAGAATCACCTAGATCTAACAACTACACAACTTTACAAGATTTACAAATAATTTACAGGTTATGATATGGATGCAATAAGATTGCAACAACACACAAAGGTGTAATACTTCTTCACTTGATGATGGAAGTATTCTTCTCTTGCACTTGAGAATGAGTTGGATTACTTGGAAACAAAAGCTTTAATGATTAGAATGATCAAAGTTTTTAATGAGATGTGTGGGCTGTTTTAGAACAGAAAGAATGAGTGCAAAAGTGAGAAAATAGTGAGGAAAAGTCCAGTATTTATAGGACAATCTGGAGGACCGTCAGTTTATGGGCGGTCCCCTTAAAATTAAGGGGTCCGCCCGTGTATTTAAGAGGGCCGCCCTAGACTAGGGGCTCCCCAGTTTATCTTTTGTGTAGGGGGGATTTTCTAGAACTTTTTTAACCTTTTTAGGTCCGAAAATTTAAATTTCAAAATGTTTATTTTGAATAAAACATTTCCTTTAATTGTAGAAAGTGTTTTTGTAATGTTTACTAAAAAATGTTTACCAACATTTATAAAGTGTAGGTTGAATAAAACTTTTCTTTGACCATAAAATGCATTAAGCATTTATTTATTCATACCTTAATTGAATAATAATTTTTTTTCAAATGAAAATTTACTACTAATTACTTGTTTACGTTTAATTTTACATTGAACGTTTTTATATTTTGTGATTATCAAAACGTAAAAATATGAAAAATATTAATAATGTTTTAGGCATTATTTCTATCAACAATAGACACACATATAGACTCTGATATTGGATATGCGCTAACTGAAATCATTTTTGTTCAGGAGCTTAATGTGCTAGAGGCTAATGTTGTGTATAGACGTTTAGTGAAACTGATGGGAAGGATGGGAACGGGAATAGGAAAGAGAAGGAGGGACTGACAGTGGGTAGTATGAGTGGAACATCGTGAGTATTGAAGGTTGAAAGGAATTTGTTTAAAGTTTATGGAAGGGGACAACGGCAGTTGACGTCGCCTAATATGGTTTATATAGTATTTATTTAGTTTTCCTTTGCATGGCATGTTGAAGATCAAGATTTCGTATATCAAACACATGCCAATATGGGTAGCTATAAGACCTGTAAGGGGCGTCGAGATGCGACTAAAGACTTTGAGATGCGTGTGAGAGTTTGATGGTAAAGTGTGAGACTAATCCTATAGATGAGCTATGACTTTATCCAATACATTTGTATTGTTGTTGGTTATATGGTTTGTTTTAATTCGACAGAGTATGAGTATGAGTGTATAAGTATCACCATAATGCTCAAGATTTTTTGTTCTATTTTGGCAGGTTTACAAGTAAATATTTGAGTCAAATGGAGCGTAAGTTCCAGAAATGGAAGTGTTTGTCTCCTGTTTGTCACAAAGAAAGGTGGTCCTTTACTTTTTATTTTAACATATTGTTAACTTTTACTACTTGAAAAATGATTATTAAGTTTCACGTCTTTAATTAGGTAAAAGATAAGGTTGATTGGTGTGTGTGGCTACTGCAATGCAGGGCCAGAGGGTCAAGAGGAAACCTGGAAATCTTATGTGTTGATGCTGCTGCTACAACGTGAGAAAAGAACAAGATAAGATAAGTATTTCTTCATGCTACAAGACAGTATTTATAGAAATATTGATATTCAAACGTGTACATGTGATGGGTCTTTAGTTAGATAATTCTATATTTGGCGCTCAATGACCTAAACTCAAACATAATGAATTAGATCAAACGAGTTTAAGGTTGCATATGTCATTTATTGCTTATGGACATATCATATGATCAAAAACCTATTTATTTGTGACGCTTAATTACTTTTGATGTGATTTTTAGCGGTTTACTTATTATACGATCTTCCCCAAGTACACTACCAATAAAGAATATAGCATAACTTTCCCTTCACTTTATTAAATCGCTTATGTGCAGTTCTTGTGGTAACATTTACTAATATAGGTTTTTCTTCACTTCGCTTAACTCTTTTTCTAGAAGTTAACTTACATAATGTTTATTTTGTTGGTTTATTGTAGCGTATTTGATTGATTGATAGAAAGGCGGGTGGTTAGAGATTCACTGGTGTGTTAAATTTCAAGTATGCCATTTCTACTTCGGTTTTCCATCATCTCTTCCTTATATATATATATATAAATATATATTATATATATAAATATATAAATATATATATATATATAATATATATAATATATATATGTATATATATAATATGGTATATATATATATAAGTATATATATATATATATGTATATATACTTATTTTTTATGTAGTGGTACTCAAGTATGTCCAACAACAACAACAACAAGAAGAAGCTCATTAGCAATAATACATCATAATTCCCAACAAAAAAGGCTAGAATAACAGAGATTAACCACAACATCAGCAACAACTCCTTGCTCAACGGCCTAGATGAAATATAATGGCTGGACTAACCCAGGTATGGTTACACATGAAATATAAACGAAGAGTCACACTAGATAATATGAATTTACAAAAAACATAGGTCATTGATTTCATTATATATCGTTGTAAGATCAGTACCTACTTTCTGTTAACGTTACCTACTTTATATCAGATTTAAGTTTTTTTGTAACTTTGAATAAACAAGAAAATCGTATACCACATATATAAACAATAAGAAGTAAACTACTATTAAATGACTCAAAATTTAACTCAAAACGAGCTACTTTATGTTATGTGCTAATAATTTAATCGTAAACAGTTGCTTATTGTATTCAGTTTACTTTTTGTATCGTTTTAATAAGGATGTAATATTTTCAAACGCGTTGGGTAACTTTTGACCCATTAACTTTTCTATTATAAGCTAATCTATTTCTATTTTACCCCTTGACCTATTAGAGATATAACATAACATGAGTTTGTTTTCTCCCTAAGCACTTCGTTAGAAATAGCTGTTGTATCAGATCAAATAAAATAAAAGGTATGCAAGCTGTAATTGATTGATGTAATTACGAAAATGGTAGTCAAGATTGGGTTAGTATAAATTTTTCTTTACATCTTTCTGGATAAGGGGACACTACCCCAACTGAATGCCTAAAATTCATGACACCAAATTGCCATAATACTCTTAACAAATGTAGTATAGGAAATACACTTAAGTTTTGTCGTATTTTTAATCTTTTATTAGTTGAGGATTACATGTTGATCAATCTATGTTTTGTTCTCGGTGTAGATCAATGACTATCTTGATGATGTTGAGCCCCACCGGCGTATCATGGATAGGGTTATATGGTAGAAACTGACAAGAGAATTATCGGAGCTACCTTAAACCTTAAGTTTCGGTTAACGTGTGTTTGCTTTCATTGCGGAGGTTCCTAAGTTATGGTTGATGCGGCCTTGCTTTCATCGTCATAGATATCAAGTAGTATTCCTCATTCAGGTTGTATATATTGTATGGGGCAAATATACATGTAATTCCATCTGCCAAATACCTGAACAAGTAGAAATCGGCTAGGGACTTCTATAAGCTAAAACACAATAAACTAAAACCACCGCACGAAGCGCGGTTTCAAAAACTTGTTTATATTTAAAAGTAGTGTAAAAATTAGTTTTTACAATAGGATAACAATCTATTAATGCAAGCAATATTTTTAAAAGATTCTTAGTTTTACACTAAAATAATGTATTTTTTTAGTACATACATTGGAGATGCTCTTACTAGTACACATGTCTAAAATTAAAAGAGCAAAACTAACAACATTTAAACCTCAAATCACATAAAGGACAGATACAAATATTTGTTGTGAGGGATGACGCTAATTTGTCGAAGCAAATATATGTTTCGCTGTTAAAAGGTGAGATGATCAGACTTTCGGACATCTTCGGATCCTGTCTAACGCTTTGAGCTGTAACAAGACAAGAAAAACATGTTATCCTGGCACAGGTGTATATCCAGAACCAACTCCACCTGCGTGAATGAGTAATTGGGGTAACATGTAGGAAAATAACATAGCACTAAGGGGGATATACATCACTAAAGATAACATCACTAAAGGGATTTTAGCTACCGTACTTAAAATTAAGTTTATTCTATCGAGTTTTTGTTGCCTTCATGATAAAGCCTACATTATATTGTGAGTCAGGCCTGTTATATTTTTGGCATGTTCGACGATTAACACAAAGCTATCTTGCTTAAGTTGATGAACTATGATACCGGTTGGTACATTATGAGAGATGAGTTTAGAGGCCTTATAGTAGCACATACTTCTTTTTCTTTCTAGGTCATGCGATGGGGTCTAGTCCAGGACCGTATTGTTCCTCTACAAAGACAATAGACGCACTCAACAAACGCTAGACACCACTCTCTTTCTGAGTTATTCCAGCTTCTTCATCATTTCGTGTCGTGGTGAACAAACAAAACAAAAAAGAGGGCCATCTCAGCGGAAGGAGAAGGACCACCATTAGTCGGATAATCTTCACCTTGGCCTCGAACAGGTCTTCGACGTCGATTCGCGTTAGATATTGTTAATACAAATAAACGAGTTTTAAAAACATTTTTACAATCAACTTAGACTAAGGTTTTATTAATGACAAAACATAACAAACCATTCTTCTCACCATTCTTCTCAAACCTCTTATCATCTCAAAACATGATTTCTTTACCATCTCCCATCTTGTAGAAAAGCACATGCAACTTACAAAAGTGTACAAATTCTTTTTAAACCCCAACTTTAACACAAAACATCTTAAACACTTTTTATTTAATTACTTCATTTAGTATATAATCAAATGTAGCAAATCCAAGGAAAATCTCATAAGATTACACAAGATATCTCAAGATCTTGCAAATCTAAATTCGGATTTAGTTACTGTATGACGGTGCCCTTACCTTTGTAAGCCGATGCCCTTTGTCAACAGCACCGGAAGAACCGACCTACAGTAAAAAACTTTTGGCTATAAAACAGCAAGCATATCTCAGTATTTGATACAGACGAGAGACCTTCTCGTCTAACTTCACTCTAATCACTGATCTTTCTCTCTCTCCTCATCACCTAGCTCTCTTTCTAAATATTATGTAGGTAATTCACTTCAAGAAAGGAAATTGCCAAATACACGAAAGTTCAAGCAAACCGCCTCAAACGTGTCTTGATCTTGATTCTTCTTACTTCATTCAAGAGATCATCTTGCTGTGATTTATTGTGTAATTGTTAGTTGTACATCAAGTGAAGTTGTGTCATTATCGATTCTCGTTTTGAAAGTTCGGTGACGTCTTTGTAACCTATAGAAAGTGTACATCGTTATAAGGCTTCCCGCCAAGTGAAAGGAGCTTGGTGACTAGTGTTTTTAACAAACTCTCGAAGTAGTAGACCACGAGAAATGGAGTAGGGCAGAAGGTGTCCTTGTAGCCGAACCACTATAAATACTGTAGTCCCCGATTGACTCTTTCTATACTTTATAATCTTCTCTTATTACTCTATACAACAAACCTCTTTACTTCTCCAAACATCAATGTCTAGATCACATTCACTAAAAGTTCAAAACAAATTGGTTTTTAAACAAGTTTTTAAAAGGGTCAAAAAATTTAGAAAACTATTTCAACCCCCCCCCCCCCCTCTAGTTTTCCCACAATTTGGCATCAAGACTAGGTTATCAAGCTTTAAAAATAAATTGTATTTTAAATCTTTAAACGATTATAGATTCGGAAAACTACAAAGAAGGTCAATCTATTGCAACGACCACCTCTCTTCGAGGCAAATTGTTTTATATATTGGAAAAACCGTTTGAAACTTACGTGAAGTCTAAGGATATTGATCTTTGGTACAATCATATACTCATGGTAACATAACTACAAACCACCATCAAAGACCAGATGGCAAGGATGTTGTTACACCATATGAAAAACCTTATGAAAATCAAAAAAAATCTTTCCAAAAATGATGAAGCTAAAATGGTTTTATACAATGCTTTACCTAAAAAGGAATATGAAAGAATTTTCATGTGTGACACGGCTCAAAATATTTAGGATTCTTTAATAACTACTCATCAAGGTAACAAACAAGTTAAAGATAATAAAATAGATCTTTTTGTTCAAAAATATGAGAGTTTAAACGATTAACCGACGATAAAACCATTGAATGTCCTTTCTAGATTTAATAACCATAAACTTCTCTTAAAGCACTTTTAATCATTTTTCCAGTCTAACCATGTTAGGAAAATTCTTGATGCTCTTCATCGAAATGGCGCCCAAAGAGGTAACTGCGATAAGGAATGGCCAAAAGACTTTGTCAAAAGCTATCTCTAGACAACCTTGTTGGCAACCTCCAAAGTGTATGCAGGTAGTTCTTGAGAAGGACTTTGGAGATTGCAAAGAACAAAAAAGAATAAGTACAAGTCTTCACGCACTTAAAGCAAGACAAGTTTTGAGTGATGATGATGCATCTTCTCCTCGGATTAGCATTGATGAGGAATATAGCAATGGCCGTAAAGATTTCAAGAAATTCTTTTAGAAGAAGAGGCATATTTGTCCCACAACCCCTATGACGACAAAAAAACTTCCGAAAAATCAAGGAAATTAAAAAGAATAACAGAAACTGAAGATCTTCAAGTGCGTGATCCAAATTACTTCATTATGATTGCCAAAAACTCCTTTCGGTGATCAAAAGAAAAGGCATTCGTTGTCGGAAGTTGAGGATAGTGAATACTCAAAGAAAAGAAGAGATTTTCTCATGTCTCACTCAAACGAGGTACATCCGATGATCTTACATATATTTCAATCTTTAGATAACGGAATCTAGGGAAAATGAGTATAACAAACTGGTCAATTAGTCTTAGATTTATTAACAAAAACAAACAATCTAAAAGGGCTAACAATGGATCGCTCAAAAAGACCATTTAACGAACTTAAAAACCAAGCTATAAAATTAGAGAAAAAGGTAAAGAAACTAGTAGCAATTGTGATGCTTGTAATGAACTTAGATTAGAAGTTAACTCTCTAAAACTAAAACTAGCTAGTTTCGAGAATAGTATTTCTCGTCTTACAAAAATGGTTAAAATGCAAAAACCGTCAAAAGACAAGTGTGAATTAGGATACACAGAGTCTATAGCTTCCCCTAGAAACACTAAAATCAAAAATCTAGGAGATCATCTTAAGAATCTCACTGTATAAAGAAGAAATTAACCGGCTTGCCGGTGGCCATTCATTCACCAACGACCGGCTATTCAAACGAACAACACCGGATGTCTGATGACAGTGCAGAAAAAGAAGAAGACTTGGAAACCAACGTAGTTAAACAAAATGACTCCGTTCTAATTACCAAAAAGTCTATTTTAGGCGCACCAAAAGGTAACAAACTACCACCAATTCTAAAACTTGGTCAAGGACATGGAAAAAGTAAAATCCAAATGCCTCATAAAACGACCCATAGGAGACCTAGTAGCCAATACCCCAAAACGATTATCGCCAATTAATTTGGAACCTATGAAAACACAACATGAACAACAATTCAACCTCCTATGTAAAATCAATGGTGTCCCCTTTTCCTCCATTTCCATACATGGACAACAAGACGGTATGTAAAACACTACTGACCCATGAGAAATATTGGGACCAAATACTTGAGTTATTTATGTATCTAGTGTTACGTCAAAGGTGAAACTTACCCGATGAATGGATCCAAGATAAAAATATATTATGAAAAAAAATAAAAAAAGAAAAAAAAATATATAACGAAGCCTGTTTGTACTAGCATATGATGGGATAACAAAGATCTCTCTCATCATATAAATGCTTTTGAGGAGGTAACCGGCTTTGTTTGGTAGTAACACTAAAATCAAGAATCAGCACGCAAAGGTACAATTTCTCATAACTCTCTCACCATCAATGATGTTAGTCACGTAAAAAATCTTAGTTTTAATCTTCTTAGCATAGGTTCAAATTTTGCGATAAAAAAGTTACTATGTGCCTAAAATTAAAACCCGGTAGCGAAATAATAAAAAAAAAACGGCATAACCATGAGGAAATAGAATAGGAAAAATGGCATTTAACATTATGAAAAAGAGAACCACCAAAAAGACGACTCCTTTGACTAACCTCTATAGATGAATACACTTCGACCTTATGGCATCGAAGATTGGGTCACGCCAATATGCGACTTATACAATCGCTATCATCTAAAGAGCTTGTTAGAAACTTACCAAAACTAAATTTTGAAAAACACTTTTGCGACGCTTGCAACGTTGGAAAACAAGTACATGAAAGCCATAAGGCTAAAAACATGGTTTCTACTTCTAAATGTCTAGAACTTTTGCATATGGACTTGTTTGGTCCGTCGGCCGTTCAAAGTTACGGAGGCAACTTCAATATTTTGGTCATTGTTGACGACTATTCAAGATCCTTAGACAAGGTTTTTAAAACATAAAAATGAAGCTTTTGATCATTTTGAAATTCTAAGTAAAAAGATTCAAATCCAAAAGGGTTGCCTCATTATTTCAATCCGTACGGATCATGGTCGGGAATTTGATAATGAAGTACAATTCGGAGCTTTTTGTGATGCTAATGGCATTACTCATAATTTTTTGGCTCCACGTACTCCTCAATCAAATGGGGTAGTAGAACGTAAGAATAGAACACTACAATAAATGAGTAGAACATTGTTAAATGAGTAATTAATTCCTCAAAAGTTTTGGTGTAATGCCGTTGAAACCTCCACCCACATTGTAAATAGGATTCTTATTAGACCTTCCTCGAAAAAACTCCTTATGAGCTTTTCAAAGGTAGAAAGCCCAACTTAGAATACTTCAAATTTTTTGGTTGTAAATGTTTCATTTTAAATACCAAAGACTATCTTACCAAATTCGAACCTGAAATCAACCAAAGTGGTTTCCCTCCCCTCTTCCTTTAGGATATTCCCCTAATATAAAGCCTTAGTAGTTCTAAATAAGAAACCATGAAAAGTCGAAGAATCTCTCAATAGTCAAGTTTGATTGAAACACCATACTCCTAGTTTCACTACTCCTTTAGTAGATGAAGACTTACTAGAAGTCAACATCATAAAAACCAAAGTAAAGACTTAGAAGCTCAAGAAAATGAACCATTAAAATAAAAAAATCCTCAAACATCAAAATCAAAAGATCATCCTTAAAACCGTCATAGGAAACCTTAATCAAAGAACTTTAAGATCTCAAGTTCAAAATCAAAGCAACTTCTTTTGTTTTGTATCCTCCGTAGAACCTAAAAACATTAAAGGAGCCATACAAGACGAAAGTTGGACTATGACTATGCAAGAAGAACTAAATCAATTTAAAACTAATGATGTTTGGTGTCTTGTTCATCCTCCCGAAAACCAAACTATCATCGGTACAAAATGGGTCTTTAAAAACAAACTTGACGAAAATGGCGTCGAGTCTAGAAAACAAAGCCAAGACTTATAGCACAAGGATAGAAACAATCAACAAGAAGGAAAGGACTCATGAAACACTATGTCCCCGTGCAAGATTTAGAATTCTATAAGAATCCTTCTTAGCGTATGGCTTGTGCTCATGACTTTAAACTCTTTCAAATGGATGGTCAAAAGAGCTCTCCTAAAATGGTTTTGATAAATGAAGAAAGTGTATGTAGCCAACCTCCTAGGATTTTGTAATTTTAGAAAAACCTAACCATGTGTTAAACACAAAAAAGTCTACTCTCAACGTCTCAAACAAGCACCCAAAGCTTGGTATGATCGACTCAAAGCCTTCCTCCTTGATCATATGTACACCATGGGCTTAGTAGATAACACCCTATTTACTAAGAAAAAGGATTCACATATCATCATTGTCCAAATCTATGTGGACGACATCATCTTCGGATCAACTTGTCAAGACTTATGTGATGATTTCTCCAAAATCATGCATGATGAGTTTGAAATGAGCATGATGGGTGAATTGAATTTCTTCCTTGGTTTACAAATCAAACAACTCGAAGATGGAATCTTCTTCAATCAATCTAAATACGTGAAAGAAATGTTAAAGAAATTCGGTCTTGAAAACGCCAAACCAATCAAAACTCCTATGTCCTCCGAAACCAAACTCACCCGTGACGAAGAGGGCGAACCCATCGACGACACTAAATACCGTGGTATGATTGGTAGTTTACTCTATCTAACCGCTAGCCGCCCTGATATCATGTTTAGTGTATGTCTTTGCGCTCGTTTTCAAAACCCATAAAAAAACCTCTCACCTCGAAGCCGTAAAACGAATCTTCCGTTACATCAAAGGTACTTCTCACCTAGGCTTATGGTATCCCAAGGGAACCGGTCTTGAGACTATTGTCTATGCCGATTCCGACCACGCGGGAGACTATGTCGACCGAAAAAGCACTAGTGGTGTATGTACCTTCGTAGGTTGTTGTCTCACCTCATGGATGTCCAAGAAACAAACCGCCTTAGCTATCTCAACCACCGAAGCCGAATACGTGTCCGCCGGAAAAGCTTGTCAACAAGCCTTATAGATGAAACAAGCTCTAGTAGATTATGAAGTTAAGTTAAATGACGTACCTGTTCTTTGTGACAATAAAGGAGCCATAGACTTAAGCAAAAATCCCGTTCTTCACTCTCGCACTAAACATATAGAAATCCGTCATCATTTTCTCCGTGATAACGTTCAAAAGGGTAATATCTCTATCGAAAAGGTTGCATCCGAAGACAATATTGCCGACATTCTAACCAAACCACTTAAAAGAGAACCTTTTAATCTTCTTCGACTCGGTCTTGGATTAATGGAACCAAACGCTTAAAACCTTTCTCTTAAATACTTCCTCATTTAATGTCAAATCATTTTCTTACCATCTTACTACATTGTTTAATACAAATAAAAACGTTTTTGTATGACTTGTCTCGTGAACGTATACAAAGAAACACATGGTCAATATGTCGTTTCAAACACAACAAACACGTTCATTGTAGCTACATTAAAAGGATCTTAGGGTTTTTCTCTCAAAATAAAACAAATTTTTCTGTCATCGAGTCGAGAAAAACTGCACCTCCAACATATCAAAACTTTTCTCAAAAACTCTCTACAAAAATCCTGTTTGCCCGCTTGCCGGTGCCATTCAAATTTCAAACCGGTGCCCTTCCTAGAATAGCACCGGCAGATCCGCATATATACCTGTTCTCAACTATTAATATACTGTTCTCAGCTATTAATATATGAATTTTTCAAATTTAAATCCAAGTTTTCCCTCCTTGTCACATCACTTAGGCTCTAAGAATAGAAGTTGACCTTTGCCATAATCTAATCATTAGATTTTAACTAAATTAGCAAGCAAAACATTTAAGTCCACCTCAAATCTTCTTCTATAAATAGTGCACCATTTTTTGCTCTTCTCCTTACCTTTCTTCACAATGCCTAAAGAGAACAAAACTAATCTAAAACGAACCGCAAGAATTAGTGTTAGGCCATGTTGCTTTGTCAATCCAAGAACCTCTTCTCCTCCCTATCAACCATTCTCTCCACCATCGGACTACACATCGGGAGCCCCACCAACTTCTCCAATAACCACTCCACCACTATCTCCAATCAATACAACAATAAACTCCAATGAAAAGTGCTTGCTTACTCCTAAGACAACTCCTCCTCCATTGACTTCGCCACCACCCGCTCCTACTCAACCATCGAAGCTCACCTCACCGGTAACTATTAACCTTGATCCCATTGAACTCTTGTTCTCTACTCCACCATCTTCTCCATCTTTACTTGATGTGCTAGGTGATCTTCCACCATCAACAACGAATCCATCACCTCCTAGACCATCCTTTGCAACCATTGAACGTTTGGCAAATGAGCCACCTCCTATTCCTCCCATGAACTCTTCTTTTCCTTCGCCAACTCCGGAGTTAGAACCAACACCTCCTCCTCTCCCTCCACAATGCTTACCTCCTCCACCGTCTCAACTCCCACCTCTTCCGCCATTGGGACCTAACAACCCTTTTCCTTTGCTCACCCATGAGATGTTTTGTGAACATTGCCAAAGAACTCAAGTCTTGGTCGACAACCTCCAAGGAGAAATGAGATTCATTCTCAACCACATTCTCGACCGCCTAAATGTCATAACTCACAACATCTAATAAAAGAGACTTAAGTAGTAGAATAAAACTAAGTAGATTCATTAGGAATCCTCATTAAGAATCTCTTGCTCATCCTAAGTTATTGTATTATCCTTTATGTTATTGTTGTACCTGAATAAAAAGCATTTGTGCTTGGACATTTGTTATCTTCTTCAAAAATTATGTGTAAAATTCGTGATCATTGACTTTTCTTTAGTCAGCCGGTGCCATTCGATAACAAACCGGTGCCATTGATAAATCAGCACCGGCTAGCCGGTACTACAGTACGCCATTTCTATTTCTTGGACCTCTAACTTTTCTTTGCAGGAACTAACAAAGCAAGGGGGAGCCTATCTCATTGCTTCTAACATATTTGTTTTGTAGTTACCATAGCATTCATCAAGGGGGAGCTTTCCATCTTGACAATATCTCTACATTTCTCATACATTTACATTCCATTTTTGTTTCGACAAAAAGGGGGAGAAAGTAACCAAGTTTAAATACAAATCTAATCATCCCTTTGGCCTAATATGTTTTGTCATCAACAAAAAGGGGGAGATTGTTAATACAAATAAACCGGTTTTAAACAAAACGTTTATACAATCAACTTAGGCTAAGGTTTTATTAATGACAAAACATAACAAACCATTTTTCTCAAACCTCTTATTTTCTCAAAACATGATTTCTTTACCATTCCCTAACTTTGTATAAAAGCACATGCAACTTGAAAAAGTGTACAAATCTTTTTAAACCCTAACTTTACACAAAATCAACTTACACTTATTAATTTAATTACTTCATTTACTATATAATCAAATGCAGCAAATCCAAGGAAAATCTAATAAGATTACACAAGATATCTCAAGATTTTGCAAATCAAAATCCGGATTTAGTTACTGTATCGGTGGTCTTTGTTTTGTAAGCTGGGGCCCTCTGTCAACAGCACCGGAAGAACTGGCATACAGTAAAAACTTTTGGCTATAAATACCAAGCCATTTCTCATGTTTTCACACACCTTTTTCATCTAATCTTCTCTTCGCATCATTTAGATCAGTAGCAATAGTCATTAAACACCCTCATTCTCATGTGATCATAATGCTTCTAACATTCATCTTGTTGTAAGCATACTCTTATGATGATCCAACCAAAGCAAGCCTTAAAGATCTTGCCATTTCCATCCACCATCTAACATACCCATATGAAGATCTACAAGATTGGAGATCTCATCATCTATAACCATTAAAGGCTTCTCATCAATGGAAGTTAATTTTGAATTAGGGCATTCATAATCCATTAGACAACATTTGTCTGGATCATCATTGATACCTCATTTGTATCATCTTTTGTACCATTTGATTTAGACTAGATGGTTTATGTGTTTGTGCCATAAAACACAAGTTTTGTTATGTTGGGTCATAAAACATAACGGGTTTTTGGTTTGGTTCTACCCTTTGTGTAAAGAACTTGGTACTAGCTTGTACTGGAAAAGTGTTAAGGCGACGATGGGGGTTGGTTCTCCCGGTGATTAGACTCGGTATTAGCTTAGTACCGATAAAGGTAAGCGACATTGTGTAAGGTATCCCGTCGAAAATGGAGCATGTTGAGCTAGTGAAGTACTCTCGAGTAGGGTAACTCGTGGAGGTGGATATGCGGAGAGGAGCTCCGTGACAAACCACTATAAAACATCTGTTCATTTTCTTTCTCTTTACATATCGTTATTTTCTTTTGCATTTATAATTATGCTTCTGTTATTGCTTGATGTTTATGCTTGTTTACTCGATATAGTCATTGACTATTATTAGTACTTTTCCTATTAAGTCATGATTGTTCGGGCATTTGATATAAAAAGTTTTTAGATTTTAATCGGAAACGTATTCACCCCTCCCCCCACCTCCCCCCCTCTACATTTTCCACAGATACCAATTGTGGAACTAGAAGGGAGGAGGTTGAATAGTTTACCGGTTAATTGTCGTTTTAAAAGTTTGCTTTAAAATTAATTAGATTCGAGTTGTATGTTTCAATCAACCAAGAATATGATACAATAATAAACCTATCTATTTACAATCACAATATAAACAATGAAAGATATGCAAAGCACAATAAAAGAGACAAGGGAAAGAACGACCAAACCACAACACCAAATTTATAGTGGTTTGGCTACGAAGCTCTTCTTCACCCTACTCCACTCCCCGAGTATCCGACTCGAGATTTCGGTATGTCAACGAGCTCCCTTTAGGTAGAGAAAACCGTTTACACGTCACTTATATTGTTTTCTGACACTAAGCTAAATGTCGAGTCCTAATCTTAGCTAGAACCAATCTACCACTTCACCAACGTATTTTAAGGACTAAATTACTAACCAACACACAATATATACTATCGGATTTATACACTATCCGATCTTACACAAACACACAAGAACAATAAAAAAGATGTTTGGATCTTAGAAGAAGATGAAAGAAATCACTAATCTATAACACTTCATTTCTTGGCGAATACGAGTATTCTTCTCTTGCACTTGATAGACGAAGGAAGAAGATGGGATTAGATCACTTGAAACAAGATTAAACTATATTAGTGATTAAGAGATTTAGAGAGAGAAAGAAGATTTTAGTGAGAGAAAGAGATATAAAAAATTCGTGCTAAGAGGTAAAAATCTACAGGGAATAGTGTAGTATTTATAGCTAGCAAATGGCAACGTCTCATGGTGGCGGTCATGGCGGTCCCAGATTTATATGGGGGCCGTCCTGCCTATCAAGGGGTCACCCCTAGGTAGACGCTCCCATTTTTGTTTTTAGTGGGAAAGTTTGAAACTGGTATAGAACCTTCTATTTTAGGGGGAAAACCAGTTTCACATTTTTATAATTATATAAAACATTTCTTTTATAAATAAAAATATATTGTATATTTTTATTTTTGTAAAAATACTTTTGTAGAAATGTAATGGTTAAGAAAAAATATTTTCTTGATCATTAATCATGTTTAATGATTTGTTTATTCATACCTTAAGTGATTTATGTTGAAATGAAAATTTACGATTAATAACGCGTAAACGTTTATTTTTATCGTAGACGTTTTTACATTTTGTCATCTTTAAATTGTAGAGTAGTCAAAAAATATAAATAAAGTTTCTAGGCACTATTTGTATTAACACATATCTTGATTATGTGCTTTTATTAGTCTTAAATTTGGTACGCAAAAAATTGGTTTTCATAAAATAACGATGTGTTTATCTAAGATGGGCCATACAAATTGTTTTCTGCAATTATTGACTAAACGTTTTCTTTTTTATTTAGGCTATCTAGGAAACTTCAATTGCACATATTGTTATTGTCGTGAGGAGTACGAAATAAATCAACTTAAAGGAAACCTCATGTCTATACCTTTTACGGATTTGAGATATAGGTCCATCAAGTCGGGTAAGGGCAACATTTTGTAAAGACGTATGATTTTAAAAGAAGTTAATTAACGTAAATGAAATTGTAAACTAGATGATTAAGGCCTAAAAGAGGATGTCACTTAAAGGTAGATTAGATCAGGTCCTAAAGGGATGTTTGGATGTTAAATTTTTTTTTTTTTTTTTTATTTTTTTTTAAACCTTTTTTTTTGGGATATTAGAGCTTTACAACTTAATGTTGCTGGTTCAAGTTTGTGTTGCTACTGAAGATTAGAGAAAATAGTCTAAGTCATTAGTACTGTTAGTATAATAGTTAGTGCTGCCAGTACAAAGTGTTAGTACTGTCAGTTTATTAGTACTGTTAGTTATGTAGTTAGTGTTGTTAGTTATAATAGTTAGTACTGCTAATGTGATATGCATGAGATATATTAGGAATAGATATGCATTATCAGTAGACGCGTTTTGTAAGCCCATTAGGGTTTCTTGGTGTATAAAAGAAACCCTAAGGCATAGTTAGTGATATAGATCTAGAAGTCATTTCTCATAGTTAGTATTCTTAGTTACAAGGTTATTCTGTAACTTTGATTGTTTAATATATGAAGTTTAGTTAAGATCTTGTTTTACTGTTTCATTGTTCTTCTTAGTATTACAAACTAGTTTCCACATAGTTTGTAGTATTCACAATCTTAGTTTCTATTATAGTTGTCTTGGATATATCCAACATAACTAAGATTTAACAAGCTAAGTAAGATCGTCAAAAGAACTACAAGTGGTATCAGAGCTTGTTGAGAAACTTTGAATAAGAAGAACTCTAACTCTACTCAAGATCTGTTAGTCAAAGAAAAGATGGAGTCACAATCAAAAACTACCCAACGTTCTGCACTAAAACTTCCTGTTACTTATAAACTGGGGAGTATGATCTATGGAGCATGAGGATGGAACAATACCTTACTTTCACTGATCATGCCCTTTGGGAGGTAATAGTAAATGGTGATTCAGTTTCACCAGCTGCATCAGCTAGTGCTGGTGCTGAAGGTCTTATTCCTCCTAAAACTGCTGAACAAAAGCTAGTAAGAAAAAATGAACTAAAAGCAAAAAGCACTCTTATGCTAGCTATTCCTGATGAGCACCTACTAAAGTTTCATGCCTGCAAGGAGGCAAAGTCCATAGGGATGCTTCAAGAATTAGGTTGGATAGCAACAGGATCAAAGAAGTGCAGAAGACTATTCTTAAGCTGATATTATGAAACTTTGCTGCATCAAGTCAAGAAGGACTGGATAAAACCTATGATAGGTTTCAAAAACTCATCAGTCAACTTGAAATCCATGTTGAAGTTATCTCTCAGGAGGATGCAAATCTAAAGTTGTTAAAAAGTTTACCATCAGCTTGGAACAATATTGCTTTAATCATGAGAAACAAATCTGATCTAGACACATTGAGCATGGATGATTTGTATAATAATCTGAAGGTGTATGAATCTGATATCAAAGTCCAAACAAGTTCAAGTTTAAATTCTCAAAATGTGGCATTTGTTTCCTCTGATAACTCCAATACCACTAATGAAAGAGTTAATAGTGCTCATAGTGTTTTTGTTGCTAGTTCTAAGGATCAAGCTTCTACTGCATCATATGCTGATGATGTTATGTTTTCTTTCTTTGCTAACCAATCCAATGCCCCATAGTTAGACAATGAAGATTTAGAACAGATTGATGCTGATGATCTTGAAGAAATGGATCTCAAATGGCATGTAGCAATGCTTACCATGAGGAGTTACAGAGGTTCATAAAGAAACAGGAAAGAAGATGGATTTACTATGTACAAAGTGACTGTTGCTTTGAATGACTAAGGTTGAATGCTACAAACTGCCAAAGGGAAGTCATTTGCTAGAGAATGCAGGGCACCAAGGAATCAGGGGAATAGAAATAGAGATGATCCAAGAAGGAATGCACCAGTGGACCACATCTACTATTTAATGCTTGGTTGTTCAAGATGTGTTGGTGGTTATGGATTGGAGCTTTCAGGCTGAGAAGGCATCACAACTTTACTCTAATGGCCTATACATTCAAAGTTCATAAAGTTAAGAAACTGAGGTGGATACATAATTTCTCTTAAGTTTGTTTAAAATCATCATGAAGCTCTTAAAACTTTATGATCACAGCTGAAGCTCTTAATAAATATAATCTGAATAATAGATTATCAAATAGGATTAGAATATTTGAAGCTCAGGATAGCTTTGTTCATGAAAGGAATGAAGCTGTGTATGAAGAAAAATATTGCTTTTTTAACGCAGTATGACTGTCCAAGTGAAAGATATTTCTATAAAGTACCTTAAAAATCGTTAGAGAAGATTATAAAGAGGAAAGATGATTTGAAAATTAAACTAGAAAAATTTGAAGAATCATCAAGAATTAACTAAATTGATTAATAGTCAAAATAAGTGCTAATACAAAAACTGGTCTTGGTTATGATAGTCAAATGAATGAGAGTGAATTGAATAATATTCATATGAATGAGAGTGAAGTGGTTCATAGTGTGTTTAACAGTAGAGAAAGTGATGTGGATAAGTCCAGTAAATGATAGATTCAAAACAGGTGAAGGATTTCATGCAGTTCCCCCTCCCTTTACTGGGAACTACTGCCTACAAGTACACTGATTATCTTTTGCTGGGTTAGGATGATCTTATTTTTCAGCTATGCTAGTGAGAATGGGACCACCACTAGTATGCCTGAAATTGAAACTAGTATATCTAAGACTAGTAAGGATATTGTAGAAAAGCCTAAAACTATTAGGCCTAGTGCTCCTATCATTGAAGAATGGGACACTAATAGTGATAGTGATAGTGTGTTTAGACCTAAATCTGATTAGACAAAACCAAAGTTTACAAAAATCAATTTTGTCAAATCTGGTGAGAATGTGAAATCTGTTAATAAGGAAAACACACATAGGCAAGTAGAGTATCCTAGGAAAAGTCAAAGTCCTAGGGGTAATAGAAGGCAACTGTTTTCCCCCCCCCCCCCCCAATGAAAAGGGTGATGACTCAGAAACTAGGGAATGGTTGTGTTTATAAGAAATCTTATTTTTATGTGTAGTTTCCAACCATTTAATCAAAGATATGATTTTTCATGACAATAAATGATAGAAAAACTAGTGTTGAATATAAGGGAAGGGTTACTGGTCAAAGGTTTAAGATTTGACCATATGGAAACATGTCAGTGGGTGAACCACAAAATAATTAACTCACCCACTCCTAAAAGGAATTTTGTTCCACAGCAGTAGCACAAAGTCAGGACAGTGCAGTTAATGCTACTAGGCAAAGCTCTCCAGGTAGCAGCCAGCTTCAATTTGTACTGCCAGGCTGTTAATACTGCTTCCCTAACAAAAAGTGAAGGATGCTATTCCCATAAAATATTCTTATTTTAAATCACATTCACCAGTAAGAAGGGATTTTAACCAAAAATCAGCAGCTAAAACCAATAATTTTAATGAAAGTTAATACTGCTAGGGTTAACAATGTAACTACTGTTGGGCCAAAAGCAGTAGTTAGTGCTGCAGAGGGAAATGGGGAAAATGTTGTTAAGTCCTCAACATGCTAGATTTGGAGACCAAAAGGAAATGTTATTGACCATATCTCCAAAGATAGTGGATCATACATGCTTAAAAGATTTGACTATGTTGATCTACAGGCAGGACTAAGGTCAGTAATAGCTTGGGGTCCCAAAGGAAACTAATTCTCTTATTTTGAGTGCAGGGTAATCCACAATATACTTTATAGGATCAAGGATTTTTGACAGTGGATGCTCTAGGCATATGACTAGAAACAAGTCATTTCTTACAGATTATCAAGAAATAATGGTGGATTTGTTGCATATGGAGGAAGTCCTAAAGGAGTAACAATTACTGGCAAGGTAAAAATTAGACTGTTAAATTAGACTTTGAAGATGTATTCTTTGTAAAGAAACTTAAGTTTACTTTTCTCTGAGTCTCACAAAGAATGTGACAAGAAAAACAATGTTTCTTTTCACTAAGACTGAATGTCTTGTTCTATCTCCTGACTTTAAGCTACTAGATAAAAGTCAAGTCTTGCTTAAAGTTCCCAGACATGACAACATGTACAGTTTTGATCTAAAGAATGTTATTCCTTCAGTAGGTTTGACTTGTTTATTTGCAAAGGCTACAATAGATGAGTCTAATTTATGGCATATGAGGCTTGGTCATATAAACTTTAAAACTATGAACAAACTTGTAAGGGGAAACCTTGTTTAAGAGGTTTGCTTTAAAGCTTTTTGAAAAATGGACCATAATTTTGTTGCTTGTCAAGATGGGAAACAACATTAAAGCTCTTGTAAAAGTCCATGTTGTGAGGCTTTATCAGCAACCCTTACAAATGTTGCATTTGGACTCTATTTGGCCAACATCTGTGAGGAGTATCATCCCAAGGACACATTGTCTTGTTGTCCACTGAGATTTAGTAGGTTTTAGATTGGTTTATTTCTTGGCCACTTAGGATGTGACTAGTGGGATACTTAAAACTTTTATAACTGGCATTGAAAACTAAATAAATCATAAGGTTAAAATCATCAGATGTGAAATGGAACTGAATTTAAAAATAATGACATGAATCAGTTCTGTGGGATGAAAGGGATTAAGAGGAATTCTTAGTGGTGCTAGAACTCACACAAATGCAGTTGCTAAAGAAAGAATAGGCACTAATAGAGGCAGCTAGGACTATGCTGTAGATTACTACTTACATATACATTTTGGGCTGAAGCTGTTAATACTGCTTGTTATGTTCAAAATAGGGTTTTAGTGACCAAGCCTCACAACAAGACACATTATGAACTATTACATGGTAGACCACCTAGTATAAGCTTTATGAGACCTTTTGGGTGTCCTGTGACCATTCTTAATACCTTAGATCCCCTAGGCAAATTTGATGGGAAGGCTGATGAGGGGTTCTTGGTTGGATACTCTATAAATAGCAAGGCTTTTAGGGTATTTAACACTAGAACTAGGAAAGTAGAGGAGAACCTGCACATAACCTTTCTTGAAAATCTAACCTATGTTTCAGGGAGTGGACCAGATTGGCTCTTTGAGGAAATCAACTAATGGTATTGCAGGAACTAGAGATAATATTGTTGCAGGTCAAGCTGAAAAGAAGACATAACCTAAACAAGAGTACATCCTAATACCTATCTGCACAACTGATCCATTAATCTCTCAAGGTCCTAAGGATAGTGAAGAAGATGCTAGAGTGAAGCCTATAAAAGTGGATGAAAGTGAATCTTCAGATAAAGATGGGAAGGATAAACAAGACTCAAGAAGTGAGTTTGAAAGGCTACTTCAACAAGAAAAGCAGATTGAACATCCTAACAACACTAATAGTATTAATACTGTTAGTACACCTGTTAGTACTGTTGAACCATCTTCTACTAATGATGCTCCATCATCACTAGTTAATGCAGCTAAAACTTTTGAGGAACATCTATTTGAATAATTTTCTCCTTTCAAAAATGCATTTACTCTTATAGATATTCCAAATGTGTCTCCAATGGATGATAACACTAGAATTTTTGCTAATGCTTATGATGATGAAGATGTGGGTGCAGAAGCTGACCTCAACAACTTGGAAACAACCATGAATGTCAGTCCTATTCCCACAACCAAAATTGACAAGGATCATCCTAAAGACCAAATCATTAGAGACTTAAATCCAGATATTCAAACAAGGAGAATGACCAAGATTTCTGATGTACATGCTATGGTTAGTACATTAATAAGCAGAGGAGAACAAATCACAAAGATTATCAAAACTGCTTATTTGTCTGTTTTCTCTCTAAAAAAGAACCCAAGAAGGTGATTCAAGCTTTGGCAGATCCAAGCTGGGTAGAGACAACGCACGAGGAGTTTCTGCAATTTAAACTTCAAAAGGTTTAGGCTCTGGTGGATTTACCTAATGGCAAGAGGGCAATTAGAACCAAATAGGTCTTTAGAAATAAGAAAGATGAGAGAGGAATTGTTGTTATAAACAAGGCAAGACTGGTTGCACAAGGTTACACCCAAGAAGAAGGCATTGATTATGATAAGGTTTTTGCTCCTGTTTCTAGGATAGAAGCAATCAGGTTATTTTTGGCCTATGCATCATATATGGGTTTCATTGTGTACCAGATGGATGTAAAGAGTGCCTTCTTATATGGTACTATTGAAGAGGAGGTATATGTGTGCCAACCTCCTGGTTTTGAAGATCCACATTTCCCTGACAAAGTGTATAAGGTAAAAAAAGCTTTATATGGTCTACATCAAGCTCCTAGAGCCTGGTATGAGACCTTGTATACCTACTTAATTAAAAATAGATTTAGAAGAGGCACTATAGATAAGACTTTGTTCATCAAGAAGGACAAAGGTGATATCTTGTTAGTACAAGTGTATGTTGATGATATCATCTTTGGGTCTACAAAGAAGTCTTTATGTGAAGAGTTTAAATGTTTGATGCACAAGAGATTCCAGATGAGTTCTATAGGGGAACTCACTTTATTCTTAGGATTGCAAGTACAACAGAAGGAGGATGAAATCTTCACTAGCCAAGACAAATATGTGGCTGGAATATTAAAGAAGTTTGATTTTGTCACTGTAAAGATAGCAAGTACTCTAATAGAGACTAATAAGGCATTGGTTAAGGATGAAGAAGCTGAAGCTATAGATGTTCATTTATACAGATCAATGATTGGATCATTGATATACTTAATAGCTTCTAGGCCTGATACAATGTTTGCTGTTTGTGCTTGTGCAAGGTTCTAAGTTACACCAAAGACTTTACATATTCATGCCGTGAAGAGAATTTTTAGATACTTGAAAGGTTAACCTAAATTGGGCCTTTAGTATCCTAGAGATTCACCATTTGACTTGGAAGCTTTTTCTGATAGTGATTATGCTAGATCTAGCTTAGACAAGAAATCCATAACAGGAGGTTGTCAATTTCTTGGAAGAAGATTGATTTCATGGCAATGCAAGAAGTAGACTATAATTTCCAACTCTACTACTGAGACAGAGTATGTTGCTGCTGCTAATTGCTGTGGACAAGTGTTATGGATTCAAAATCAAATGCTTGATTATGGATTCAACTTCATGAACACCAAGATTTACATTGATAATGAAAGCACCATTTATATTGTGAAGAATCCAGTGTTTTACTCTAAACCAAGCACATAGAGATTAGACACCACTTCATCAAAGATTCTTATGAGAAGAAGTTGATTCAAGTAATCAAGATTCACACAGACTACAATGTTACAGATCTTCTCACAAAGGCTTTTGACCCCTATAAAGGTTGGTGATGAGGCTATCCATAAGGAGTTGGGTGACAGAATGGAAAGGGTTGCCACTACTGCTTCTAGCTTAGAAGCAGAGCAGGACAGTGTAACATCAATAGGACCCAATCTATGGCAACACTTAATGAGCCAAGTCCTTAGGGAACTGGTTCAGGTAGTGGTCCCAAGTACCAAGTTACCATATTGGGGTTGCAGATGCTCAAACTAGGTTTGAGGCTGCATCTAAATAGTCCAATGATCCACCTCTCTCAAGAGTTAAACACACTTGGAAGTGGGGAGGAGAGTATAAAACTAATGGAATTGATGCCACATTGTACAAAACAGTCTGAATTAGTGAGAAAAAGAAAAGAGCGAATTAGTGAGCTGAAAAACAAAAAGAGAGATGTGTGAAATAAAAACAGAAAGAGTGATTGAGTAAGAAAAAGAATTAAGAGAAAAGTGAGAATAAAAACAAAAAGAGAGATTGTGAGAGTCAAAATTAGTAATGGAAATGCTTTTTGGACGTAATTAAGGTTAGAACTGGTATCTCAAAGTTAGTACTGCTGGGCATTACTTAGTACTGTTGGGCATTACTTAGTACTGCTGGCCATGTTTTAGTACCGCTGGGCTTAAAATTAGTACTGTTAGGCTAAAATTAGTACTACTGGGTGACCGTTAGTACTGTTTGAGGCATAACAAAATTTCCTTCACTAAATATAACCGTTGCGAAATTTTTGCCAACTACTTTGTCTATAGGTTTGACTAATTAGAGAATTCATGATCTTTCTATACATTCATAAGATTTATTCAAGATAAGTACAAATTTTATTCAGTCGGTCTAATTAAAAACCTTAAATACTCTCTCTTATCTCAATTACATCTATCAAACACACATACTCTCATCTACGATCATATCCCAGACCTTAATTAATCTTCTTTACATCAAATGGCGAATTTAGACTTTTGCAACAAGCACAACATGATTGCCTACTTACAGAAGTTAGAAGGAAGTGAAGGGTTTCATCAGATAATTGATTTTCTCACTGCAAGTCATATTAAGTATGCCCTCACTGAAAACCCAACTATTTATGTTTCTCTTATAGAGCAGTTTTGGCAAATTGCTACTATAAGCACACTTGAGGATAAAGACATGAGTATTACTGCTATAATAGATGGGAAAGTCAAGGTTGTTTCTGAGGCCTATTAGAAGACATCTCAAGTTAGAAGATTCTGATGGTATTAGTACTTTATCTACTGTAGAAATTTTTGAGCTACTTGCTCTTATAGGGTATGTGTCCAACTCTGACATCTTAACTTTTCAAAAGGGACACTTTTCCCCTCAGTGGAAATTTTTAATTCATACCATCCTTAACTGTTTAAGTTCTATGAAAACTGCTTAGGAACAGTTTAGTAGCAATATAGCAACTGCTATAATTTGCTTGGTCATAAACAGAACCTTTAATTTCTCCAAATTGATTTTTGAGGCCATGGTGAAAAACTTAGAGAGTAAGACAAAGTTTTTGATGTATCCAAGATTTATACAAATCTTTTTGAACAAGCACAAGAGATTGCTTCTACCCCATAAAAGAATTTATATTGCTCCTACCCTTACTCAAAAACTGTTTAGCAATATGAAAAGAGCTTCCAAGGGATATACTAGGGTGGACACTCCATTGTTTCAATCAATGCTTGTTCAGGGTCAGACTTTATAGCGTGAAGGATCAACAATCCCAGTTGAGTCCCATCATACACCCACTAGTATTCCATCCACCTCACAACCACCAACTTCATCACCATCTATGCCAACAACCCATGTTGCTGAAGAGGATGCTCCAATGCCCCATGATTCACCTCTCCCAAGGGTTCACTCACTTGGAAGTGATGAGGGCAGTTTGACACTGAATGAATTGACGGTTTTTTATACCTTATTATCCAAGAAAGTGGCAATTTTGGAATCAGACTTAAAGCAGACAAAATAGACATATGGTGCTGCTTACACTAAGCTCATCATGAAGGTGAAGATGTTGGAACACAAAGTAAAGTCAATCAAAGCTAGAAGAAAGGTCAGGCTTGTTATTTTAGATGATGAAGATGACTTGGAGGATCCTTTCAAACAGGGGAGGAAGATTGCTCAGATTGATGAAAATGAGGGAATCACTCTAGTTCAGATGGGTGCACAGACTCAGGGGAGGAGTGATGAAGATCTTATGTATGAGACTAGTGTATATGACTACCGATAAGGATTTACAAGACCAAGTGTTTCAGTTACAACTGCTCCTGAAGGAGTTAGTACAACTAAAGCAATTCCTAAAGAAGTTAGTACTGTTAAACCAGATATGGATGTAACACTTGCTGAAGCACTTGTGGATCTCTTGAAGAGTGGAAAGAAAAAGTCACCAAAGCCAAAAGTAAGAGGTATATCTTTTCAAGATCCTGAAGAGGTTGCAAGAAGAGAGGTTATTTCACCACCAGTTTCAAAGATTTCAGCAAAAGACAAGGGAAAAGCCATAATGACTAAACCAGATAAGCCATTAAAGAAGAAGGACCAAATTCAAAGTAATGAAGAATTGGCTCTCAGACTCCATGCTAAAGAACAAGCTGAATTTGAAAGACTGCAAAAAGAAAGAGCTGTACAAGAAGAAGCTAGCAGAGCAGCTATCTATGAAGAAATGGATAACATTCAAGCCACGATTGAAGCTGATGAGCAATTATCTGCAAGAGTTAAAGCTGAGGAACAAGAACTATACTCCATTGAAGAAAAATCAAGACTATTAGTGGAGATGATTACAGAAAGGAAAAGGTTCTTTGCATCACAGAGAGCAGAAGAACAAAGGAGTAAACCACCTACCAAATCTCAGATGAGGAATAGAATATGTACATATCTGAGAAATATGGGATGATACAAACACAATCAGCTTAAAGGAAAGAGTTATGAAGAGATTAAGAAGCTCTTTAACAAAACATACAAACAGGTAAACTCTTTTGTATCTATGGCAGCAGATGATAAGGAAAAAGGTAGTGAAAAGAAGGCTGGAGGCAGTAGAAAGAAAACACTTGCTAAGAAAAAAGCAGGTGAAAAGCAAAGTAAAGAGAGTTCTAAAAGACAAAAGATGGAGGATGATGCTGAAAAAGAAGAGCTTAGAGCTCATTTGGATATAATTCTAGGAGATGATGTAGCTGTAAGTGTTGAATCAATAGCTACAAAGTATCCAATAGTTGATTGGAAGACACATGTTCTATCAGAAGACAAGATGTATTATGAGATCACCAGAGCTAATTGAAGTACTAAATCTTACAAGATATTTACAGAGATGCTTGATGATTTTGATAGGCAGGATGTGTTAGATTTATATAGGCTGGTTAAAGAAAGGTTTGAGACTGCAAGCCCAGAAGGATATAACAGATTACTTTGGGGAGATCTCATTACTGTGTTTGAACCAAGTAAAGATGATGAAGTCTGGAAAGCTCAACAGGATTACACATTGATCAGCTGGAGATTATTTGATTCATGTGGAGTTCATGTATTGCTAATGGATATTGGTATTGCTATTCACATGCTGGTAGAGAAGGCATATCCTCTTACTCAAGAGATGCTTTCAAGAATGCTGAGTGGGAAGCTAGAGGTTAACAATGAAAGTGAAATGGCATTTGAGCTTCTCAGATTTACTAGATCACATATTGAAAAGTAGAAGAGTGTTTGGAAGAACCCTCTCAAAAAGGTTTAATTCAAGAAACTTGATGATTTGGAGGTAAATTACAAGTTTAGGGGAGGATTGTTGGGAATTAAGGGCTTCTACAAAGTTTATACTGCTGGTTCAACTTAGTACTGCCAAGCTTAAATAGTTTGTACTGCTCAAATTATAACTACCAGTACTAACTGGTTAGTACTACTAGAGTAAAAGTTAGTACTGTCAGTACTAACTTAATACTGATGAAGAGAAGTTAACATTGCTGCATGAAGATTAGGAATGATGAAGGGTTAAACGCGTTTTGTGATATGTATGGACTTATTCTATTTATATCTTATATAGTTAGAAGATATGTTGATATCTTGTAAAAGTTTAGAAGATTTGTAGTTATCTTGTAAAGGACTCCCTGGTGTATAAAATGAGATCCTAGGTTATGGATTATATCATCACATCACATAATATCAGTCTTTCATAGTATTCATAGCTTCAAGGTTGTGAACCCTAACACTGTCAAAGAGTGTTCGTATTAATATATTGAAGCTTATTGTTTTTATTGTATTTCTGTGTCTCAAACATACTTTTTCTTTATTCTTCTTAGTGGTATAAACTAGATTTCGCATAGTTTATATCATACACTCAAAGTTTCAGTCTTAGTGCCTTTGGATTTATCCAAGGATACTAAACATTACATCAAGCTAAGGAGTTCAAGATCCTTTCACCAGGATCAACACTGACCGATCTAGGAGAGGATCGGTTAGGAGCTGCTGACCGACCTTGGTGGTTCGGCTGTTGGTGGTTCGATTGGTGTCTTTTGACTGATCCTCGTGGGTCAGTCACGGGTTGTTTCGGTTTTGTTTTTGAGTTGTTTCCGGTGATGTTTCTAGCTTAAAGATTGAATCTTTTTGCAAGAAAACCCAAAAAGTTCACAGCTTTATGCAAAAGTTTAACACTTTTTGCTCGAAAATACTAAAAGTCTTCAACTTAAACTTGTAGATCATGTTTTGAAGAGACTTTTGCAAAGTTAAATGCAAAAGTTCAAGACTTTATCTTTTGAAAGCTCTAAAAATTACAACTTTCTTCAAATTTTAAGGCTTTGTCTTCAAAAACTTCTCTTTTTAGTTTTCATTGTCTTCATAATCTTCAAGTTCTTCAAAGACTTCAAATTTGATAACTTTCTTCACTAAAAACACTTCAAATCATCCGATGGCGATTGATATCAATTGATAAAGATCAAATAACAAAATACTACACTAGAAAGTTTTAGAGAGAGAGTGGGACGTGGGTGAGGAGGAAAGGAAAGGAGAGGAGAGAAAGAAAGAAATATTATATTAAGAGAAAGAAATCACCAACCCTTAACCCTTCCTTAGCCCTCCTTTTATAGGAAGGAAGGAGGGACTAAGAAGCAATTAAGGGTTGTTACATATTACAAATAAGTCCTTTCCTACTTGAATTAGTTAATCCATAATCTATTAAACTTAGATAAATGGCCATGTAATCAAAACTTTTTAGTGTTTCTAACAAAGGCATTCATGGCAATTGCTAAGGATGAACCATCTATTGGGAAGGCTAATGCAAGATCTGGTCAGTGGGTTGAAATCACAATGAAAAAGGTACATAGACTCTTATCTATGACTGTAGGTGATGAAAGGAAACATGTTTTAGACTATACTCATGTTGACCTTCACTATGTGAAGGATCAAAGGAAAAACTTGGTTAACAAATTTAATCTTCTTAAACAAGAACTTTCCTTACATAAGTCTGAACTGTGTAACCTTAAAAATACCATGTCTATTAACTGTTATCTTCAAAATGAAGTAATCAGCGTCAATTTAGAAAATGAATGTCTAAAGGATGAGATCTCTGACCTAAAAAAGTCATTGAAAAATAGACCTGCAGTAAAGTTACCCTTGACCAACTTCTCTCTAAGCAAGTCCCTGACAATATTGTTAAGGCCATATGAGGAAGAGGGAGAAGGAAATATAAAATCTCTTCAAAAGAGGTCACTTTCACTAAGGCTGATGAATCCTCATCTATGTCAATCCCTGAGATCACCTCTAAGTCAGAGTGTGAGACTCAGGAACCTCTACCACCTCTTCTTAAGCTAGTAGGAGTTGAACCCGTTGGCACATCAAATAGTCTTATATCTTTGGCTGACCTAACACTCAACATGGCTGACCTGACACTTAACATATCTGTCCCTAAAAATACCAAACCAACATCTGATAAAGTATCACCTACTCATGCCATTAAGAAAAATACAGAGACCAAGTCATCCACTATCCCTGTTCTTATTTCTGAAAAGAAAGGTGAAGCATCCGCTGAGAACCTTCTTCTAACACTAATAGAAGAGGTTAAGAGTCTGAAAGAACATATCAAATTTCCCTTAGATAACTCTCCATCTGTATCACAAACTAGGAGTTCCAAGTCTTCCGAAGGTAAGCAAACCACCTGGTTTGGACCTTGTAAGCACTGTGGGTTTAAAAATCATCTTGCAAAAGATTTATACTTAAAACCAAAGTGATCCACTTATGGGTCCACTGACTATCTGACCAGGGAACACCCTAAACAAACTGCTATTAAAAGAACCGTTACCATGCTTAAAGCTTAGTCATATGTGAATCCCTTAGCTAAAAAGGCTTCTATGATTCCAAAACCCTTCAAAGATTGTAAATACTATGGATTCAATGACCACCATTCTGATAATTGTGTATACTACCCTGGTTGTGAGATATGTGGTAGTATTGCTCATGAACCAGTTGACTGTCCTAAAAAGAAACTCAACAACAGGAAACCAAGGATTGCTAACAAGCGATCTACAAAACCCACTAAAAAGTAGGTTCACAAAAGGAACTAATCTGTGTGAAAATGTCTATGCAGGATTACCTAAAGAGGTCTGTATGGTATCTAGATAGTGGCTGTTCTAGACACATGACAAGGGTTAAACAATATCTGCATAGATATTCAAAGGAGTCTGGTCCTAAAGTGGTTTTTGAAGATAACTCTTCAGGAGATACAGAAGGTTATGGCTCAGTTAATTGTAATGGAATCACTTTTACCAGGGTTGCTTATTCGAATGGTCTGAAGCACAACTTAATCAGCATCAGTCAGTTGTGTGATGCTAACTTTAAAGTTTTGTTTACAAAGACTTTCGGAACCATTTTCAATCAAAATGATGAAGTTCTACTCATTGCTCCTAGAAGAAGAGATGTCTATGTCATTGATATGTCATCTTACAATAACAAAAGCAATACCTATTTCTTTGCCAAGGCATGACCAAGTGTCAATTGGCTCTGGCATTAAAGACTGTCTCACCTTAACTTCAAAAACATAAACAACCTTGCATAACACAACCTTTTCTCTGGCCTTCCCTCTCTGACCTTCTCTAAAGACAAGATCTATTCAGCATATGAGAAAGGGAAGCACCATAGAGCATCATTTAAAACTAAGAGATCATTTTCCATCAACAAGTGCTTACATCTCCTGCACATGGATTTGTTTGGACCTGTCAAACCTCAAACCATCAGCCATAACAAATATAACCTGGTCATTATAGATGAGTACCTAAGGTGCACCTGGGTATTTTGCCTTAAGAAAAAGAGTGATGCAGCTGACTATATCATGTCTTTTAGCAGAAAGATGGAAAACCTTAATGAAGTAATGGTAAAGGAGCTAAGAAGTGATAATGGAACAAAGTTCAGAAATCACAAGCTAGAAGAATTCTATGATGAAAAGGGTATATCTCAGAATTTTGCATCTCCTTGTACCCCTAAACAAAATGGTGTAGCTAAAAGAAGAAACAAAACCTTAATTGAAGCAGCAGGGACTATGTTAAATAGTGCCAAACTCCTTAAACAATTTTGGGGAGAGGCTGTCAACACTGCTTGCTACACTCAAAATAGATCCATCATAGTGAAAAGGCATGGGAAGACAACCTATGATGTGTTCTGAGGAAGATCTTCTGATATCACCTGCTTCTATATGTTTGGGTTTCTTGTTTATATTCACAATCACAGGGACCACTTAGGAAAGTTTGATGAAAAGGTTGATGATGGTTTCTCACTCTCCAGTGGACAAAGCTTTCAGGGTATTCAACATTAGAAGACAAGAAATGGAGGAAACATTTCATGTTACCTTCAGTGAAGATGATGAAGCTATTTCTTAATCCAACACATAAGGTGATGCAATCAACTTCAATAAAAATAGATCCTTCCCAGACGATGAATTCCTTGAACCTAAGAATAATGTTACTCAGTTCTATGGCAATATTAAGTACTTTCCCTACATACCTGCATATGAAATCATCACTAAAAAAAACTCTACTCCCACTAACTTAATTCCTCAAGACTCTGTCTCTCCTGAAGAACCACCTGAGTTCACTAATGTTGATGATCACCCAGCTCTTAGTGAACTTGATCATCTTAAATTAGCTGATAATCTTGAACCTGCTAAAATTCAAGACTTTGCCATCAATGAACCAATCAGTGAAGTTCAACCATCACCAAAAACTATCTCACCCTTAGCTGATGTCTCACTTCAACCTCCTGTTCCCCAAGACAAATTGTCAAGAGAAATGCATATTTAATTGGTTAACATCATAGGAGAACCTCTGGCCAGTATTACAACCAGAAGTAGGATCAGAGACTCAGAAGCTGTTTCAGCTCATGAATGTCTGTATGGTAATTTTCTCTTTGAAATGGAACCCAAGAAGTTGATAGAAGCTCTGGAAGAAGAAGGGTGTATTATTGTAATGCAAGAAGAGCTGAATCAATTTGAAATGAACAAGGTTTGGACTTTGGTCCCTAAACCTTATGGTAAAACCATAATTAGGACAAAATAGATCTGGAAAAACAAGATGGATGTAAATGGGGTTGTTATAAAGAACAAAGCAAGCCTAGTTTCTCAAGGGTACAATCAACAAGAAGGGATTGATTATGAAGAAACTTTTGCACCTATTGCAAGACTAGAAGCCATCATGATCTTGCTTGCTTATGCATCCTACATGAGTTTTATGGTGTATCTGATGGATGTAAAAAGTGCATTTTTGAATGGGAAAATCTCAGAGGAGGTGTATGTTTAACAACCTCCTGGGTTTGAAAGTAGCGAATTTCCCAATCATGTTTGTAAGTTGGATAAAGCTCTTTATGGGCTAAAGCAAGCCCCCAAAGCATGGTATGAAACTCTTTCAAAATTCCTTATTTAGCATAAGTTTGTCAGAAGTACCATTGACAACACTCTTTTTACTTATAAAACCAAGATTGATGCCATAATTGTACAGATATATGTGGATGATATCATTTTTGGGTCAACCAGTGAGAAACTAAAAACAATTTGGGAAGTTGATGACCAAAAAGTATGATGGGTGAATTAACTTATTTTCTGGGTTTTAAAATTAAACAAGATTGCAAAAGAATCTCTATTTGTCAAGAAAAATATGTTAAAGTTTTACTCAAAAAGTATTATCTAGCTGATAGTGCCTCAGTGAAATACCCTATGCTTCTCCCAAACAATTTGGGCCTTGATGAATCAGGGGTCTCTGTTAATGAGACTTTGTTAAGAGGCATGATAGGGTCAGTAATGTATCTTACAGCTAGCAGACCTGATATCCAATTTCCACATGTCTTTGTGCTAGGTACCAAGCTAACCCTAAGGAATCCCACCTTGTCGCTGTAATTTTTTTTTCTAGGTATCTTAAAGGAATTCCAAATCTAGGCCTCTGGTATCTAAAAGGATCAGGCTTTGATGTGAAAGCATATTATGACCCAGACTATGCTGGATGTAATCTGGAGAGAAAGAGTACCTTTGGGGGCAAGAAGCAAAGCTCCGTGGTAATGTCTTCAGCTAAAGCTGAGTATGTAGCTGCCGCTAGAAGTTATGCTTAAGTCCTCTGGATCAAGAGTCAACTGGCTGACTATAATGTTCTCTATGACAAGGTGCCCATATTTTGTGATAATACAAGTGTCATTGCTATTTTTAACAATCCAGTGCTGCACTCTAGGATAAATCATATTGACATCAGGTATCACTTCATCAAAGACCACATTTTAAAAGGGGATATTTAGCTTCATTTTGTACCTTCTGATTTACAACTAGCTGCTATTTTTACTAAACCACTAGCTGATCCTAGCTTTACTAGATTGGTCGCTGAGTTGGGTATGCTCAATATTCAAAAACATGTTACTGATAAGAAAAAGGTTTTAAGTGATCCATGACTTGAATATTAAATGTTTTAAGGTAACTTAAATGTAACCAGATTCAAAGACAAATATTCTTAATATTAAATTCAGATTTACTCAAAAGCAAAACGCAGAAATTATAGTACACGAAGGGGCAAGGGGCCCATGTTTCGTGATAGTTTTACCACTCTCATTTAATGCGGAACTCAAATCATTTTTAGTTTCAAACATATAAAAATTTTGGTGGTATAAACTAGTCACCTTTTTCACACACATATCATTTTTTTTCACTCAAAACCTTAAAACCTCCATTTTCATCATCTCTCACAATACTTTCATAAAAAAAACGAAGCAAATCTTTCATTTTTAACTCAAATGGCTTCCGCATCATCTTCTTAAAATCAAACAAAACAACTCACACGTGCCTTAAACATTCATTTTGAAGTAGAAGACGGTATCATTAACTTTAACAACAGGATTGCCTTATTGGAATTCCAAAATGCTTCATACCATCTGATACTTCAGTTTCTCAAAAATAGTTGCATATCTGTTGCTTTAACTAAACAACCATCTGCATACTACTCAAAATACCTTCGGGAATTCTTGTATAGTGCGGAGGCAGATTCCGCAACAAAAATGATCATCTTCACACTCTCACATTTTGACAAACCCCTATCCTTTAGCCTCGATATGTTTTCTACTATCATCGGGTTTTAGCCTAGTGAGAATTATGTTTTAGTCCCTCCAAAGGAGACTGTGAAGGGGGGTCTAGCAACTCTGGGACTTTTTGATGAGAAACATCTAAACCTTTCATCCCCTGAACTCATCAATTTGTCTTCGGTGAAAATTAAATATTTTTCACTAAAATAGAGGGTTCTGGTGTAGTATATTGTCAAATGTCCGGGAGGCATGCAGGGATCTCATGATTAACTGAATGTCAATCAATAGATAATCGTATACTTCTTATGATGGGGCTGGAGATTGATATAGCAGAGATTTTATTCTCTGACCTAATTGCTAGTTTGCATCCTACAACTGGCAAGCTTGACAGAAAAGCAAACATTTGCTACATAAGATACCTGTCTCTGATCATGGAACATCTGCAGAAGGATACATCAAAAATGACAATCTGATGTCTTTGAAACCCCATCACATTACAGCCACTACTTTTAAACCCACACTTGAGAATGAAATTGCTTTAACTACTCATATATGCAAAGTGGCTGAACTTTCTCCAGATCCCATCAAGTCTTTGATCCCTCCCTCTGGGGAGGTGAATACTGATGACTCAGCTAATAAGTCCTCATCCAGGACCTCTGTGCAGCCTGTCATACAGTCTAAAGCATCAACTGACCTGAAGACAAAGAAGAAGAGAATCCCACCTTCTTCCAAACCAAAGTCCTCAAAACAGGTCAGGGATGTACCTCCAAAGAAACAAGTTACTGATACTCAGCCCGCTGAGGAAACAGTGGCTACCGTTGACGCCACCTAAAATCTAGGAGCCTCCGAGTCGGCAAAGGATAAAGTAAACCAGCCTCAGACCGCTGATGCCGAAAAGGTAACAATTTTAAAATATTAAGGACACTACAAGCAACCACTCTCAAACTTCTCTAGGAGAGAGTGGTGAAGTTAAAGGCTACCCCGGCCCAATATACAGTCTTTGCCAGCACTCTACATCCCAAATCTTCTGTACACTCTGTGTCTGCACTTAGGGGATGATACTGAAAGGCTAAAAATGCTTGATGTTTGACTCTGAAAACTCTAGACTTTGCTGGATTAACCCATCTATGCATGAAAGTCGACCCCTGTATGAACTGAATCTCACTCAGACTCAGGGGTCCCTTAACCATTGAAAAGAATCCTAAAGTCTTAGACTTTTTGAGAGGACTGGATAATCACACCAATTTTTTTAGGAGTAGCGAATGGCGATCCTTCCCCATATTACAAACTCACAACTGAAAAGAATCCCAAAGTCTTAGACTTTTGAAGGGACTGGATAATCACACACAGTCTTCTTAGGGGCAGCGAATGACGGTCCTTCCCCATATTACAAACTCATAACTAAAAAGAGTCCTAAAAGTTTTAAACTTTGGAAGGGACTGGATAATCACACCCAATCTTCTTAGGGCAGCGAATGGCGATCTTACCCTTCATTATAAATTCACCTTTTCAACTAACACATTTATGCAGGTACTAGATCAAAAAGTTTAGGATGAGGTGAAGGAGTCTGGGTTAGAATCTATAAAGGATGTCACATTTGAGCAGATCATGGATGAATATGATCAAAAGAATAATGCTGCTTAGGAAGTGCCTGAAATCCCGTATGACACAGAGTCCGAGATCAAGATAATCAAGAGGTTTCAACCTGATCATCCTGTTGATGAAGATCAAATCATTTTTCTAGGCTCTAAACCTATTTACATGGGAACTGATCAATCAAAGTCTGACGAAACCGAGTCTGGGTTATAGTCCATGCCTGAGGATGACCTAGCTTCTCTGTCTAGGTTTGAGACTCTAGAATCTGATGAAGCAACAGCTAACAACATACTTGAATCATTAGCTGGCAGTGCTGATGATACCTTAAATGCTTTCATTGATTTGCCAGCTCAGTCAGACCCCCTTGGTCATCTTTAAGAAGAGCTGCACACACTTTAAACCAAGGTTGATTAGTTAGAATCCAACGTTTCCAAGAAAGTGTCTGATGAGCTTTAGTCCTCTATACCTTTACTTGTTGTTGATACCCTCATAACATATTTTCCTAGTCTACTCTGAGCATCTTTAAAGAACACTCTTCCCCATATGCTTAAGGACTCTATCCAATAATCTGTTTTGGAATCCATCAAAGAAAAATTACCATTGGTTGATACACACTTCAACAAATATAACAAGATCAGCTTCCTAGCATTGTTGTCAAGCCAATGAATAAACAATTTAATGCATTCAACAAACTGGAGAGTCGTAGGTTTGTTACCCTTATGAAAGAGCTGAGCAAAGTCATCCAACACAAGATGGGGGTGTCCATCAGAAAGAAGATCAACAAAGGGATGTAGGATGTTTCTAACAAATTGGTTTCGTTTCAATCCACTATTGCCATAAACTCTTAACACGTTTAAGATCTCAGGCTTATGTTTAAGGACATGGTCCTCCTCCTTGAAGCAGAAGAAGTCTTTAAAAAGGCTAATGCTAAGGGGGGAAGTGGGAGAAAAACAACCCTGAAATACCAACTAAGGATAACGATGCTTAGAACCCTGATCAATTTCAAGGGGAGCAACATTCAGGGGACGTCACTATGGCTAATGCTCAGGGGAGCAACCAGTGACTCAAGAGATATCTAATGTAGAACAAGCCCTTCTAATCCCTAACTCTGTTAGCACTCTGGTTGTTGATGCTTCAGTGGAAAAGAGTTCAGATGTAAACACTTCAGAGAAGAAAGTAACAGATGATGAACCTTTATTCAAGAAACTGAAGTTCTTACTCCCAACACCATCATCAATTCTATCACCAACACCATTGAACACAATCTTACCTGTACTTATCTAAAAGACTGATGCTACCACAATGACAATTAAACAATTCACTGAACATCTCTCCAAGACTACTTTATTCATATTCTCTCCTACTCCTCCAAGAGAGCTAACTCTACCCAAAGATCTAACTCCTCCTAGAGATGAATCCAAAGGGAAGGGTATTGCAACTGAAGAACATTTGAAGGAAATTATACCCTTCATGGAAGAAGGAGGCTCAGTTCCCAAAATGCCAAACTTCATGCCTTTTAGCACTCCTGATGGCCAGATGACTAATGATGATGTCATAGCCCAATTGAAAGAAATGAAGAGATTGGCTGACCTAAAAGCTAAGACAGAAAAGTCAGAGAAATCATTGAAGAAAATTTTGAACCCTGCTAAAATCATGGCTCAGAAGATGGCTAAGTATGAGGCCAAAATAAAAAATATGTTGGATGAATACAATCATCAGGTCACTCATAGGGCTGATCAACTACAGAGTTAATTCTTCCAAGGAGGCAACTATGGGGATCACCAGAGGCAATGACCCACTGAACCTCACTGTTTATGAAAGGTTCAAATTGAAGACACTAAGATTTTGTGAATGGCTTGAAGTACATGCTCTGGCCTCCAAGATAAAGGGCAAGTTAAATGATTTACTACTTCAAAGCCTCAGAGCCAAATTTCAGTGGGTCTTATCTAAAGTAAAAGCACTAGACATCTTACCACCACCTGATCTATCTACATTTGGGGTCTCAATCAGTGACAAGAAAATAAAAAAAAGCTCAGAGACTTTAACGAAAGTCTTTGTGAATGAAAATGTAGTGGTTGATGGGATGCATAGGAACCTTATTCCTCCTCTAAGGGCCAAAGGCAGAAAAGGGCTGGTCATCAGAGAGCCAGAGTCAGGTGTCTTCTTTAATGGGAACTTTGATCTGGTATTTCAACAAGAAGAAGAATTCCCTTTAGCCACCACTCCTCAGCTGATTAGACTTTAGAATGGAATTCTAAGAGGGACTCCAGAGGCTAAAGACTTTTTCAAGAAGATGGAGCTAACAATAGAGGTTAGGGGTGATGCTAATGAGGCTAGGAAAATTATACAAGATAACTTAGATGGCTCGGGCCAAATCATGTAATAAATTAATGAAGTTATTTTTGATTTTTCTCTGTTAAATTATGTGTAAGAAGAAGTTATGTCTCACTTACTATAATTTTTTACTTAGCATAATTTATATTCAAATAGGGGGAGATTGTTAGGCCACTTTAGTGGCCAATGATCAGTGCCTAGATTTAAATAGAAATTAGGCTAAGTATTGAAGACCCGCTGATTGACATCAGTGGGTACTGAAGGACTCGCTGAGTACAAAGCCTCATCGAGCAATCTCTGAAGTATTCAAGTCAAAGACATCATCAAGGAAGTCAAAGATTGCTTGAAGACATACTCGGCAACTAGGATGGATATCAGCTGGTATGTAGAAGGAATACACTAGGGTTTTAAGGGCAGTCAGAGGTGGAAATAATCTTATTATCATGTTACCCTTTAAAGAAGAACAAGCTGAACTTAAGCTTTTATCTAAGCTAGATTTAGGCTGGAAACTCAATAACTCTTGGAGGTGAGACAAAGGTTATTTGAGTTAAAGCCTGTACAAAGTACAAAGTTGGTAAAAGTAGTGAACAATTCACTAAAGTATGGGCGGGTTGTTTCTAAAAATAGACGTGCATTAAATACCTCATACGTCTTCTACAGGATTCTTAACACGTTGCAACTACCCCCACTAAGGATGCAACCTCGTATTAGTATAAATAGATAATGTTATAAGGAGTAAATGCTATTGCTTAAATTATTGTATTTATTATTGGCATTTACTCATTGTCGAACTCACAAGGTAGACCTCTGATCCTATCAGCAGGTCTATATAAGTTCGCTTGTAAACTTGATACTCTATCAAGTTTAGTTGTTCAAAGGGTAATCTTACATTTTCATTCAACCTGTGCGATCCATAACACATTGTAATACATTGATTCTTATCAATAAAGCATTACACGTTTGAAATGTTATTACTTGTGTTATTTACATTAGATAAGTGTTTATATTCTATATAGACGTATGATTTGAGACTTTCAAGTTTGATGAAAAAAGGATTGGATGCAAGAACATAAGGAAATCTACGTGAAGCAAGCTGAGCATACAAGGCGGAAGAAGTAAAAAAAAACCACATTTATGAAAGGTGTCGTAACATTAAGTTGTAGTAATAAAAGAAGTCCATATGTCAAATAACGTTAAATTGGAGCAGCAAAAAGAAGTCCATATGTCAAATAACGTTAAATTTGAGTAGCAAAAAATAAGTCCATATGTCACTTTCTTGTTATATTTCTTGATATTATTTGTCAACTTAAGCAATTGTTGAACACTTATACTAAAATCCTGGAAAATAATAAAAGAATGACATGAGCAACAAGACTAACTTCATGATTTAACTACTATTGTTATAAAACTAATACAGATTATTATGGCATGAGGGACGGATCTACATGGGTGTCGGGTGTGGCACGGGCACCACTTGTTTTTAGGTCATGCATTGCAAAATTGAAACTATCATTTTTTAGTATGAGCAATCCGCGATAATTTTTTTCTACTTCTGTTTTTTACGATGTGACTTTAGTTAGCCCAATAATTTCTTTTGTGCATTGTAATCAGGTTGTCACCAAGGATGTAACTTTTATGCTAACTAAATAGAGTACATATAAATAGAGTACATATTAAGGTTATATTGTAGAGTACATATTAAGGTAATCTATACAATAGCATGGGCTCTAACTATGAGATTATTGAAACAGAACTCGGCAAACAAAGGTCATGGAAGACCCTTAGCAAAGATATCCACATACTGGTAACGAGAGGGCACGTGAAGGACACGAACATGTCTGGTACCAACAAGGTGACGCGCAAAATGAATGTGGATGTCAATGCGCTTCGTACGTTGATTCTGTACCAGATCAGACGACAGATATCTAACACTCACGTTGGCACAAAAAGTTCCAAAATAAGATTATGAGCCCAAACAGTGTCGGCAACAACATTTGTGACATCGAGATATTCCGCCTCAGAGATGGAGCGAGAAATAAAATGTTGTCGCTTGGATGACCAAGTAATGAGTTTGTCACCAAGGAATAAGCAATAGCTGTAGGTGGGTCGTCGTGTAGATGGACACCTAACCCAATCAGCATCGGGGTAGGCAAAGAGCCGGTGTTGGACCGATATAATTGTAAACCACGATCAATAGTTCCACGAACATAACACAAAATGCGTTTGAGAACTTTATAATGAGGCTCTTGTGGGTCATGCGTAAATAAAAATATCTAATGCACTACATAAGATAGATCTGGACGGGTAAATGCAAGATACTGTAAGGCACCAGCAAGATTACGAAACAAAGTGCGATTTTTAATAAGGTCCCCATCAGGTCCAAGCTTGAACTTTGTGTCAACAAAGGTCTTACAAGGGTTGCACCTAATCATGTGATCCTGCTCTAGTATCTTGGTAGCTTATTTAGCCTACAATAAAAGTAAGCTAGATGAGGTGTGTTGAGCATATATGCCAAGAAAATAGTTAAGTAGACCAAATCCATCATGGAGAACTCATTGTGTATATATGATATAATATGTTGCAGAAGAGGAGATGATGAAGCTGTAAAAATCATGTCATCAACATATAATAGAAGATAAGCCATCTCGTGTCCGTGCTGATAAATAAAAGAGATCAAATAGTGTGACTCTTACAAAACCCAATACTAATTGCATAAGTAACAAAATGCTAAAACCAGGCACGAGGGTTCGTTTAAGGCCATACAATAGCTTCTGTAACAAACAGACATAATTAGGATAAGTCAGGTCAAAAAAATCTTGGGGGCGATGCATATTATTGTCCAACCCATATGGTGAATAATGGAATTGGTATCAAAACACATAATGGAGATAGTATCAAATCACATAACGTTGGTGGGGTATGGTCTTGAGAGTATATAGACTATGGTTTAACTGAATACTTGTCCAACCTTGATAGGATTTCCAATATTCTTGAAGATATACGTTTCATTATCATAGTTTGGGCATCAATCAAGAAGGATCATGAGGGTAACATTTAAGGATCATTATCGTATCAAGTTGGTGTCGGGTGGCCGACCAGAAAACCAGCCGACCACCACCATGGTGGTGGTGGGGAAAGACTTAGAGAGAGGGAGAATAAAGGGAGGAAATATGTGTATATTATATTAAAGAGAGAAAAACCTAATACACACACACTAAAATGAAAAGCCTCACCCTTCCTTGGAAGTAAGGAGAGTGTATTTATAGCCAAGACACGATCTAACTTAATACATTTGACAATTCTAGTCCTTGCATGTCTGGATTAAGTAAACTAATGTAATTCCGTAAATGTCGCTCACATTTTGAGGTTAAAAATCTTCCCCCATTGTGGAGACATGCGGAATTACTTACAATGTTCCTAACAAGTACAAATACAACAAAATAAAGAACTTTCAAGACGCTTCCAATGCACATAAACCACGCAGGTACAATTTCAAAGGGAATAGGGAATATCTCTCTCGAACTTATTCTGTAACAGGCCCCTCCTCAACACCCTCTCACACAAATAAGAATTAAAAACCGCCAGCACTGAAAATATCACATGGGGCCAAATTCAAGTCCTAGAGATTGGTAAAACAAAAGTATGAACCCATGCGGTACCTAAAAGACAAACAACCCTTTTGAAATTGTGGCAACACAAGGCGAAAAAAAATGTGTTTAACAAGGAAAAAAATATGTTTACTAATCCCATACATAAGACATTCTTACTTATCTTCAAAGTCATTTACCAACTTGCTTACTAATCCCATACAAAAAAACACAAATATTCACTAGGCGCACAGAAACATAGATATTAATTAAAATAAGCATCATTCAAACAACGATAAATAAATAGACTAAACACTACAATGATAACATAACAAAGTAAAAACAACACAGACATATCCACACAACATAACACACACTAGAGCAGACACACACAAAGCACATCACCCTTATTTTAGTAGCTCTAAGCAAAGTTGACCTGGCATGCCCCATGACTAGATTTAGAAGTCCATGTTTCCTTTGAGCTTCTCAATGAAAAGGTTTTTTTTCCCGATCCCTCAACTCAAACTCTCTTCCCAGAATCTACAACTTCATCATGTTTGGCGTATCTTTGCTCTGACTCTCCTCCATAAACTCAACCATCTTTTTCGGCACAAACTTATCCACCAACACATCTAGCTCACCAATAAAGTTCTCCCTTTCTTTGATAACAATAGTTAGACCAGCACACAATGCATTGATCTCTCTTGCCAACCTTAGGTCTTCACTAATAGCCCTGCAACAGTAAAGGATAAACATGTCTTCTCACTCTGGTAAATTGACGGCTCGGCGTAGTTCATCACACCTGGGTAATGCTGTTATTGACTGTATTCTATATGCTTTCAATGCAGAACACATGCATTCACCATACTTTAAATAAACAATCCACCATCACACCACCCAAAAAAAATATTAACAACAATTTTTTTTCAAGCATTTTCAACCGACTCTCTTCAGCAAGTATCAAAGTTTCCTCAGAATTACACCTAGATATAGAATTATGTTTATTAATCAACACATGTCCATTATATAATGCAGGTTGTTTCCTTTAAGCTTGAGAAAGATACAAAGGATTTTAATAACCCAAATCCATTTTGCGTGTCTCATCATAAAAATTTTAGGGTTTGGTTAGCATATGCATAGTTTGAGCAGATTGACCAACTTTAAAAATAATGTTTTCAGGTTCCTTTTTCGCTTTTAATCAAATCCACAATTTCACTGATGTTCTTTTCATACTTTTCAGACGAATCTTGTTTGAGTGTTTCAAAATTCTTCTTTAGAAAAGCAATGTTATTCTTTAAATTCTTCATTTCAATTTATTGAGAAAAGACCTGTTTTTCATATTCAGATACTTTTCTATCACGATTAGAAATAGTAGTGTATAGTTCATGACTTAGATATGCTTTCTGTTTAGAATGACCATATTTAATTGCATATTCTAAAACTCTGACTCTGTCTTTGTATCGTTCAAGCTCGCTGGTTAATGAATCATTCACACGTTTTGACTCTTGATTTACCATGTTACATTTTTCTACTTGAGATTTCATTTGTTCAATTACAGACAACATATTATCATTCTTTTGTACAAAAGGAGGAACATAGTTATCTTCATCATTTCTAATAGTAAGAATATAATCAGTATAAGATATAACATTGCTGTTACTCATAGGCTCATCATATGACTCATTATTGGATATAATGTTTTCAATATTTCACAGCTCTTGTACATTGGAATTAATCATATTAGAATCATGATAGGTGTCGTAATAAGGTACCTCAGAGAGCATGTCAGAATCATAACGTGGTTCAACCGTGTCATCATTGAGAGAACCAACAGGGGACAAATTTGCTAAGAAGATTGCATTTGCTGTAGCTTCGTCATCACAGTCTAAATCATATGTATCAACATGGTTTGCCTTGAAATTTGATGTAGCTTGTAACTAGAGATCCTCACATTTATCAATTTCTTCTAAACTGTTAGCTAAGAAATCTTGTTGTTCTTCATTCAATACAACTCCTTCTTCTTGTGCTTGAGCATGTAGCATCTTATCCTTAAACCATTTAGAATCTTTTACCCTTTTCCTTACAGTACATTGCTTAGCAATATGACCTTCACTATTAAAGTTATAACATATGACTACACTTGGTTCATTTCCCTCGCATTTCAAACTATATTGTTAACCCGTACTCCTGAAGCTTGATTATTTCCCTCATTGCCCGCATAACTTTGAGACTGTCTACCTTGAACATTCTAAACCGTAACTTGGCCGTTTTGAATTGTAGCTTAAGTTCTTAGATTAGACAAAGTTCGATGTTGGTTATTCGTAGGAGAAAATTTTGAGCGGTACACCAAACTCAAAAAGATCATAGCTTTGTCGAGACTTTAGATTGGATCATTAGTTGGAAGAAAGGTAGGTGCGACAAATCCGGTAACAGGTTGAATTGTTGGTGGTTGTAGAACAACTGAAGGTGCATAGCTCTGAAGTGGAGGTGACTGAATAAGTTGTTAGGTTATTAGAGTGTTTGATTGGTAGTGTTGATATGGTTGATAAAGTTCAGTTGGTTGAGTGTGATAATGTGTTTGATGACTTTTTGTCTGAAGGAGGTGGGTTGTAGGTCTTTGCCAGCAAAGCAAGTAGTTCTGGAAATCATTGTCGCATTTCTTAAACTTCTTTAGCATCTTTTTCATTGTGTTTGAGGAAAGAATACAACTAATCAAAGGTTACATTGTAAAGATCTCTTGCTTGTTTAGCTGCTGTGAAAAACCTACTCCACTCTGGTTGAAGATGATTCACAAACTTGTGTTGATTTGCATAGGTGTCATAGACATAGGAATCATGTTCATGTCATTGATCAGTTTAGTATATCTCAGATAGTAAGTGATAACATCAAATAGTTAATATATTTTAATATCAAAATCCTTATGAAAATGCTTATAAATATGTTATAAATGCCGAAAAACGTTACTTAATTGTTTATTATTAGTGTTCAGGGACAAAGTGAGCATTTTAACAAAAGACAAGGGATTTGGACAAGAAATGCACTAAAGTGAAGAGTCCAAGTCACTTTACGGTGTAACACCCCTGAGGGATTACGACGTAACATCGTCTTATAACAAAGAAATGAGTCATCACACCCTTTACGGCGTAAAGTGTCTCCAAGATTATGCTGCAACATTAAAAATTACAAAGATGATGTAGATGACTCAGCATTACGGCGTAACATAGGCGACAAGGTTATGCCGTAACATACTTTTATGCCTAGAAGATTGAATGAGGTTACGGCGTAACATCCCATAAGGATTACGCCATAAACCTTTTGAAGCCTATAAATAGAGCCCTCTTCCAGCTCATTCAGCATCACTCACCACCACCACTTCACACACAGTTCTGAGGGCTAAACCAAACCCCTAAGGTTTAAAGCATTTCATCTAAAGGTCAAAGGGAGAAGCCACTAGCATACTTATTGTATTTAATCATTCATTTCATCCTCTGTAAGAAATATGATGATTCAATCCATGTCTTTATTCATTAATTCTTGCTTTGCTATTACTATAAGCAGCTAAGCACTCCTAGTGCTGGCCTAACTATGTAGTACTATTGTTGTGATTATGATTTCCTGTTTAATTATGGTTCTGTTAGATATCCTTATAGCCTTTCATTGATCCCCATATTTTAGTAGTATAAAGGGTGGATTAGATCTTATTAATCATGATATTAGACTTACCATGTTGAACCTGGGATTAGTAGGGTACTAGGGTAGCTTGACATCAATCCCTAGTGTAAGAATTATAAAGATTACCCCCTTTGTCACATTAAATACTTATAAAGCATAGGAACTCTTTCAGAGGGGGTTAATAATTGGTTTATATTATAGATTGGTCTTAAGGGTAGTTAGGGTTAAACCACTACAAGCTTGGATGCCTAGCTCGTGTGATCGTAGGGGAATGTGGGATCACAGAGTAGGCATAAGACAGACTGTAAATGAAAATTCTAGTCTGTCGACTTTAGAACCACTAATGGAACTTATAATTGAACATTGCACAGGAAAATGTAATAATAGCATTGGTAATGAAATGGTTAGGTTAGCACGCCTTTCTCCCTGATATCTTCTATCTATTTATTTTATTACATTTACTTTTCTGTAATTCTTAAAAACAATCTTAAAACCATTTTCAATCGTGACATCAATCAAATTAGAACTATTAAACCTTAGCTCATGAGACGACCTTGGATTTACCAAGCTACTGCACTATATATGATCAGGTTCTCTGCCCGTTAGTGCGTGTATCAATAATCGAGTTTTATAAATTTAAAACTTGGTAAAAATATATTTAAAGCAAAATAAGCATTAAGTTTTTGGCGCCGCTGCCAGGGAGCTAAAATTAGTTATAATTTTAATTCTTGTATATATATTTTATTTTATGAATTCTTTTGTAAGTATGTTCTGCTAGTTTTTATTGTTAGCTTTCAAATATGGAAGATGACGTTGATATCAACACGCTTACCTTAGAGCAATACCTAGCTTGGGTCCAAGATGACATTAGACCGGGTGTGGTGAAATCTAAGATCAGAAATGACGTTGAGTTCGAGATCAATAGCAACTTTATAAGGGAATTAAGACGCAAACTCTTTAAATGTACCGATGATGAGGATACACACAAACATGTGCGGAGGATATTAGAGATCGCAGATCTTTTCCACTTCCCCGGCATCACTCACGATGCCGTTATGCTTAGAGTGTTCCCTATTACACTCAAGGGGCCAGCCTTGAGATGGATAAACAGACTTTTAGCAAGGTTAGTAACTACATGGGATCTCCTTGAGAAAGCATTTATTAGGCAATATTGTCCACCTTTCAAAACTGCCAAGAAATTAGAAATAATCCGCAATTTCAAACAAGATATGGACGAGACATTGTATCATGCTTGGGAAAGGTATAATGATATGTTGTTTAAATGTCCACAACATGATCTAAACAATCATCAGAAGGTTCAAATCTTCTACACTAGATTAGACATCTTTACTCGCAGAATGCTCGACTCTAGAGAGTTCATTCCTCTGATGACACCAACTCAAGCCCTTAAATCAATACAAATCATGGCAGAACATTCACATGATTGGTATGATGAAACAACCACTAGGGAAAGAATCAACGATAGATCAGATAACTTTGATGCAATTCAAGTAAGTTCCAAAAAGGCCCACCTAACCAAAGAGTGTCCTCTCAAAAAGGACAAGGAAGTTGAGCATAGCAAGTATGTGGGATCCTTAGAGGAAACCATCATTAAGTTTTGTGAAGAATCAATAAAAAAAAGGCCGTGGAGGATGAATGGATTAGGAAATTGATCCGTCTGAATTAACACATATATATAATATATAGATACGTATTAATAAGGAAGATAATCAATAATAGTATAGTAAGTATTTTCCGTCGGGTTCTAGAAAATCGCTTTTAACCA